>CAUZLF010000769.1:190000-379000 GCA_963580285.1 Lucinisca nassula
TCTAGCAGCCCTGACATTAAGAACCATTACAAAAGGTTCAGAGCACATGTACAAAAAGTAATCAGAGATGCATATTGGAAGCAAGTTTCCAGCATATTTACCTTCGAAGATGACAATATAGATCCCGATAGCCCCAGAAGAATAGTAAGGTTAAAAAGTTTTGGTCATTTGTAAAATCCCTGAAAAAGGACGCATTTGGGATCACTTCGCTAAGGGAAAACGGAATTTTGAAAACAGACTCGCGCGATAAGGCCAACATATGCAACAAACAGTTTCAATCTGCATTTACGCGGGAAACTGACGGTGAGCTACCATCTAAAGGTAATAGTCCGTTCCCTACTATTGGGGACATAACAGTTGACCCTAAGGGGGTCGCCAAACTGTTGGGTAAGCTCAAAATACATAAGGCATCTGGGCCAGATGACCTGAATGCCAGGGTGCTTAAGGAATGTAGTGCTGAAATTTCTCCTGTGCTGGCCTTTATTTTCAATGAATCACTTGCCCAGGGCACTATACCAGATGATTGGCGACAAGCCAATGTTACCCCAGTCTATAAAAAAGGTGAAAAATACGACGCAGCAAATTATAGACCAGTGTCGCTAACATGCATCTGTTGCAAAACCCTGGAGCATATATTAGTCAGCAGCATTAACAAGCACTTAGCCTTTGAGAGCATTCTTGCTGACTGTCAACATGGTTTCCGAAGTCAAAGGTCTTGCGAAACTCATCTAGTTCAATTCTTCCATGACATTGTGAGTAATCTGGATGGGGCCATAAATCGTGGCCCCAAACAGGCTGACTTGATCATCATGGATTTCGCTAAGGCCTTTGACAAGGTACCTCACAGGAGGCTATTGTACAAATTTGACTACTATGGGATAAGAGGATCCACACATAACTGGATTAGCTCATGGCTCTCCGGGCGCTCTCAACAAGTTGTACTTGACGGCCAAGCGTCTGATCCAGTCCCTGTTCTATCTGGTGTCCCGCAAGGTTTGGTCCATGGACCGGTCCTCTTTTTGATATTCATCAATGATCTCCCTGATAACATCAGGTCATCTGTCCGTTTGTTTGCTGATCGTGTCCTGTATAGGGACATATATTCTCCTTCTGACTGTCACATTTTACAAGATGACCTGGATCGACTTGCACAATGGGAAGCAGATTGGCAGATGAAGTTCAATGTAGCCAAATGCCATTCAATGAGGGTGTCACGACACCTTCGGGACAAGCAAATTAAGTATGATTACACACTACACCAGCAAACTTTGGAGCAAGTTCACTCCGCCAAATATCTTGGTATCACCATCACTGACGATCTCGATTGAGGTCAACATATCTCTGAAATAACATCTAAAGCAACTAGGACCTTAGGATTCCTTAGACGTAATTTGGCTTTGCACCTCGGCAGACAAAGGATGTTGCATATAAAACATTGGTTCGCCCTCAGCTTGAATATGCATCACCCATTTGGCATCCCTATGTTAAAACTCAGATTCAGCAGGTGGAGATGGTGCAGAGGACAGCTGCTCGATGGACCTGCAGACGATGGCGAAATAGAAGTAGCGTCGGTGACATGCTTGATGAGCTAGAGTGGCCATTCCTGGAGACCCGTCGTGAGCAGTCCTCCTTAACCTTCTTCTACAAGATACATTCTGGTACAGTATCAATTAACAAGGATAGGTATTTGACCCCTGCAACAGTGTCAACCCGGAAAAGGGCATCAAGAGCAAATAACTCACAGTATCGTAGGTGCCAGTCCTATAGTGATGCCCTGAAAAACTCTTTCTTCCCTAGAACTATTCCTCAGTGGAATAGTCTTCCATCTTCTGCGGTGAATGCCAAGACTGCAGAGGAGTTCAAAGCCCGCACAGTATAAGATTGAGACTCAGAGGTATGCGTTTTAGGATACCTCTGTGTTTGGATTGTAAATAGTTTTAAGGACTCATCCAGAGATGATTTTTTGTGTGTGTGTGCTAAATTCTAAATTTAGCCACCCACCCAACTGAGGTAATGGCCAAATATGACCGACTCAGTATAAGAAGATAGATAGATAGATAGATAGATAGATAGATAGATAGATAGATAGATAGATAGATAGATAGATAGATAGATAGATAGATAGATAGAGATGATTTTTTTTGTGCTAAATTCTAAATTTAGCCACCCACCCAATCAGAATCAGAATCAGAATATATCATCCCTGTACTTTAAGTAGACTAGGATGTTTTGTGGGCTTTTGTTGTACCTTCCTTCTATTCGAAGGAATCTTCTTCAGTAATTTTATTTATTTAATAACCGGTATGAACATCGCTTTAGTTTTGACGGTATCACAACCTTATTAACCAAAATGAGTATTACAAATACATTTAAAATATCAATATCACCCCTTAGGTTACACTCTGCTTCTTCTGTACGGATTCCCCATTCTATTAAGAACTTTAATACTATGTTGCCTTCGGTATTGGTTAGACCCTTAAATTTGTCTTCTGTAGCTTCAGTTAATCTCAAAGGAGCAGGCAATACCAATGTTTTTGGGAGTAGTCTTCGTATAAGACTATCTCCTCTCAAATCACCCATCCTTCGAAAATATACTAATCCGTGGAAAAGAAGTGGAATGTATCCTAGTATTTCTAAGTGCAATGCCAAGAGGTGCAGATGTTGTTCGCATTTAAGCACTGCGTCTACCGTTACTTCATCTGTAAACGGTAGACGCTTCTCTGTAGTTAACATGTCTGATTTGACATGACAGTCTACAGATTTAATTTATCTAATTACTTGACGTGCTGCAAACTATAATATGCAGTACGTCGGTCAAACTAACCGCATGCTTAAAACTAGATTGAACGAGCATTATCGTAGAATGAGTAAGCCTAAGAAAACTGACACTTTCTTGTACCGTCACTTTCGACGTACAGGTCATTCTGTAAATAACATTATTATACAACCAGTGGAAAAACTTTATTACGATGCAAATTCTACATCTAGATTCAAAATAATCAAAAGACATGAAGCTGAACTAAAATGGATTAAATTTTTACAGACCCCTTTTCCACTGGGATTTAATGACAACATTTATCATGAGGGTAATATTTCCAGAATGCCGGACTTTGATATTTTCTCACTCCTGGAATGTCGAAAACGCAGAACTAGATCTCACGGCACCAGGAAAAATGGTAACTTTAAACGTAAATCACGTGCGTTTAAACGAAACAATACTAGACTGAAGTGACTGTCAATTATATTATTAAATCATGGACGCCACTCTATGCTTTCATTTTTAAGTTCATTACCCGTTTCTGTTTTACGTCTTCTGGACACCGAGGCGAATAAATTCTACGATAGTTCTCATCAGTTATATGATGCGGCTCTCTTAACTAGAGGCTATACTCAGCATACTCTCCGTCCTTACATTGATTCTGAAATTAATCCTAAACGTCATTTCTTCAAAATATCCTTCATTAATAAGGGTATGGATTTTATAGATTTGCCCAGTATCTTCCGTGAGAGATCGGTGCTTTCTTCCATTCCTGCTTATTTTCAAAATACTGAAACACCTATAATTTGCTATAAATATAACAAACCTGTTAGATCTATCATTTTTAATTTCAATAAACTTGTTTCAGATCTTGATATTGATACTAATACTCCTGATTCATGTGATTGTAAAAACTCAAAGTATTGCTATCCTGCTGCTGGTCATGTAATTACTGGCAATTTGAAAATTATTCCTGATTCTAGGATAAGGAATATAATTTCTAAAGGACCGAAATATCGGTTTCCTTCTAAAATTGATTTCAGTAAATGTAGAGATGAAATCGCTGCTTCCTTGAATGAATTCGGTAATCGATGGTGTAAGCGAGAGTATGTTGAGTATAAAGCCCTAAAGGACTGGAAACTTAGCATTATAAGACTAGTGAATAAACGCATTTCTTTCTATTCTCAAAATACTACCTTATTACCTCCTAAGCCCAAGACGTCTTTACGTCATCTTAAACTAGGTATTCAAGAATTTCATAAGAAGTTTGTTTTGGCCCCTGCAGACAAGGCCGCTAACAACGTCGTCGTTGTGTGACGGCTCCACTATGTTAACACGCTTAAGCAGGAGCTTGGTGGTACTAAGGCCTATGAACTTCAGCCTTTGGCTGAAGAGAGAGCTATAGTAGATAAACATGTTTGTCTTTCAGCCACCAAGTTTTCTGTTTGTGGTAACGAAGGCCAAGACAAGCTTCCTACGCTATACTGGTTACCAAAACTTCATAAAAAACCTTACAAAGCACGGTTTATTGCAAATTCTAGTTCTTGCACTACCACTGAACTTTCTAAATTATTAACTCCCTGTCTTACTGCTATTAAAACGCATGTAATTAAATATTGTGATAAAGTCTTTGAAAGATCAGGAAGAAATCTGTTTTGGTCTATAAAAAATTCGAATGAGGTTTTAAATAAATTGAAATCTAGACAGTTTCGTGCTTCTAGTCTGTCTACCTACGATTTTTCCACTCTTTACACTACACTTCCTCATAATCTTATAAAAGAAAAGCTTAATGATTTAATTGAATGGGCTTTTCACAGAGAAGATTCTCTCTATCTTGCATGTAATGTCAGAAATGCATTTTTCACTTCTAAAGAGCATTAGAATTATACACTTTGGTCATGTCAGAAAGTGTGTGATGCCCTCACCTTTCTACTTGACAATATTTATATTAGATTCGGTACTAAGTTATTTAGACAAATTGTGGGTATTCCGATGGGTACTAATTGCGCACCTCTTGTGGCTGATCTGTTCTTGTATTGTTATGAAAGAGACTTCATTTTGTCGCTTTCCATTGATAACCAATCTGAAATTATTGAAGCTTTTAGCTCTACTTCTAGATATTTAGATGATTTATTAAATATTGATAATACCTATTTTGATGGTTTGATCAGTCAGATTTACCCCCTAGAACTTCAGTTATATAAAGCAAATTCTTCTGATACCGAGGCCCCGTTTTTGGATTTACATCTATCTATTGTAGATGGATTTGTTTCGTGCAAAATTTATGATAAACGCGATGACTTTGATTTTGAGATTGTAAATTTTCCTTTTTTGGATGGTGATGTTCCTCGTGCGCCATCCTATGGCGTTTATATTTCGCAATTAATTCGATTTGCTAGAGTGTGTAGTCATGTAACTGACTTCAACACTCGTAATAAATTATTAACGGCTAAACTCCTTAATCAGGGTTATCGGTACCATAAACTACGCAAAGCCTTTTCAAAATTTTATAGACGCCATTCTGATTTAATTTCAAAATTCAATATTGGACTTAAATCTCTTCTGCAACAAGGTCTATCGGAACCCGAATTTTATGGTGACTTAGTATATAAATTCAGAAAAATATATAACCGCAATGACTTCAGCACCCAATTTCGTAAAATCATTCTTCGATATAAAAAGATTGGGTACAACATGGATATTATACGACAGACTGCATGCATGGTAGTTAACCCAATCACGGTTGGCAACTTTGCTTCCCTCTTTAATTGCACGCCGGTGGGTCAGGCCTCAGATTCTATGACGGCTCCAACGTAAAGGCTTATTGAAAATTAAAGAGATAATGTTGGTTGGTGCCTGATGCTCTGTCTCTGGTCGGGCTCATCGGAGTCTAACTGTTGGTTTTCTTTTGCTCCAGCATTTCAGTGGTTTCTTGCTGTCGAGTCCTTACCGTTGTCTCACCTCTGTGGTTCTTTGATTTCTGTGTTCACGGAGATGTTGCACTGATGAATTAGGAGGCCTTCATGCGGACTGAACAAATTGTTTGTCTAAATCGCGACGGAAGTAAGGGCGAGGATTGTGGCCACGTAAAATCGATTTAAGCCCCCCAGTGGAAATCTTCCACTGACCGTTCCAAGGCGGCTTTTCTGTGGCGATTTATTTATGTTGTTGTTTGTTACTTACTGTGTGTATCACTTGTGTCTTTTAATTTTGGATAACCCATATGGCCATTTTGTGGGAAAGTAACTGTCCATATGGCCTTCCTTTGTTTAGGTTTCCATTATGGTCTGGTCGCTTAATGTTTGTATTTCTTTCCCTTTGGTGTCTTTTATGGATGGAGTGAGTTAATTGTATCAATTCCTGATCTTTGTTTTACTTCTACTTTGTTACTGGTGACACGTCAAATGACATTCATACACCAGGACCTGTGATGTGGGAAGTTAGTCCCTAGCTCTAACCAAAGAGGTAAATTTAGCTACACAATCATCAGCACCTTCAGCTGTCGAAATAATCGAATCGGGAAGGGCATTCCAATCTCTAATGGTTCTGGGGAAGAAAGACTCTTTATAAATGTCAGTTCTTGCGCTAAGGGTCTGAAACGCCAACGAATGGTGATTTCTACAGTGTCTAGCTGGGGGAACAAGGTCATCTGTTGGAATGCTGGCAGCACCCTTTAGACCTTTGTATAAAAGGATTAGCCTACTGTCTTTTCTCCTTTTCTTGAGAGACTCCCATTTCAATTTTCCAAGCATTCCAGTCATGCTCCCAGTTTCAAAGCAGCAATTGCCTGTCACAAATCTAGCAGCTCTATTCTGAACTTTCTCAATTTCATCGTTAAGGACCACTCCACTGGGGTCCCAGATACAACTACCATATTCCAAGATTGGGCGAACAAGACCTCTATATGCTGCCTCTTTTACATCCTGAGGGCACTGATGAAGATTTCGCCTCAGGAAACCAAGCGTTCTATTTGCCTTAGTACACATTATTCCATCTCTGCTTCTGCTTCTGCTTCTGTCGTTTACTAGCCTTCTTCTTCTTCTTCTTCTTCCGATATAAGAGCCGGGATCCTGTCGGAACGTTGAAGGCTCTGCAAGACTGCAACATGGTTTCTGGAACAGCAGTCCTCCAAATGGCTATATACAGGCTAAAAACTTTCTTAAAACTATGTACAGTTGATGATGGTGGAGCTAGTTTCTGGTGGACCTGGCACGCAGACTCCCGCCTCCTTCAACATTCTGAAGATTATGCTAGGTAGATGGTTGCGCAGCACTAAAACAATTCCTCCTGACAAGGTTTTCGGTCATTTCTGGGATCATGTGTAAGTCCGGTAGTATGTGTTGTCTGCTTGATCGTTTGAAGTTAGATCTTGTAGTCTGGTTAAAATATACTTATTTACAATTTAAAATCAAGGATGTGCTTCTGGGTTAGTACATCAGCGTGGATACCTTGGTCTTGAAGGCTTCAAGGGTATCCAGTTCGGCAACCATAGGAGGCAGTGCATTCCAGTCTCTCACTGTTCTGGGGAAAAATGACATCTTCCTCTTGTCTATACGTGAGCTGATAGGCTGGTATGCTCTGGTATGCTGATGCCTTGTACCAAGTCTTTTAGGAGGCTGAAGTCTTCCTTCCTTTTTGATGGCTACTAGTCCTCTGTCTATTTTATACATCATACAGAGTCGGGCATCTCTCCTCCTGTTCTCAAGACTACGCCACTTCAGGTTCTGGAGCATGTCACCAACACTGGAGGTGTTACGGTGCCTGCTGGTCACATATCTTGCAGCTCTCCGTTGGACCATTTCCAGCTTCTGTATGTTGGTCTGTGTGTATGGGTCCCAAACGGTGCTGGCATATTCTACCAGGGGCGGACAAGGGTGAAGTAGGCTTGTTGCTTAATTGATACACTTCCAATGCTGAGATTCCTTCTTAGAAACCCAATTGTTTGATTGCCTTTATTGCATATGTTCTGTATGTGGTTGTTCCATCGCAAGTCATCTGTGACTGTAATGCCGAGATACTTGTCTGAACGCACACTGTCTAGTACGTGGCCGTGCAGTTGGTAATCCACCTGGATGGGCTTTCTCTTATTTGTTACGGTGAGCTTTGTACACTTGCTTGGGTGGAATTTCATTCTCCACTGTTCTTCCCATCTTGCTAGTGTATTAAGGTCCTCTTGAATTAGGTTTGCATCACCGGGACACTCTATCACTAAATAGGCAATGGTGTCATCTGCAAAGAGTCGCACTGTTGAATGTAGCTCGGCAGGGAGATCATTTATGTAGTAGAGGAAGAGTCCAGGCCCCAGTACTCCCAGTCTCAAGTTGTGTGAGATTGTCACTCAATACTGAGGTAATGGCCAAATATGACCGACTCAGTATGAGAAGATAGAGTATAAAGTATTATATCGCTGCTAATAAATTAACCTCTTGCGCAGTACACTCGATACTAAAAAAATCGACCCAAAAATGTTCTTGTCGCTTCTTATCGCTCAATATTGAGACCGCAAACGGGATGACGTTGTATGTCCGTTGTATGTCACGTGATTAGACGCACAAGCGAAAGGAAATTGGACGGACTCCATTTTGAGAAAAGAGAGAAATTTTTTTCACAACATTTATTTTCCCAGCTTATTAATAGTATGGTTCTTTGCTTAATATCTTAATCACTCTTTAGTATACTTTCTAAGCCGCTGAATGAAATTATGATTTTGAATTGCCTGTCGTTGTTTTCTATCGTTTTATCTACTGATACTGCGTCGGTCAAACAATCTGAATTTACTGGTAAAGATAAAGAAACTTTATTTATGTCGCATATCAGAAAAAATATCATAAGCTCTGTAGAGCTTTTGCTGCGACAAACAAAGTATCCTTAAAAAAAAAAAAAACCTGCCTTGGGACACGTCCTAACACAACCCTACACCAGGTAGTTTTAGGACCAGAAAGTTGTAAAAATGAACAAATCCATTTTAATTTTCCAAGTATTACTGCTTTGAAACTGGGAGCATGACTGGAATACTTGGAAAATTAAAATGGGAGTCTCTCAATGAAAATGGGATGAATGTCATAAAGTGCACCGTCCTTCGGATCGGGGCGTTAACTGGAGGCCCCCTGTGCAAGGAGAACCATCCCCTGTGCAGGTTAAAGATCCCTACCGTAATTACATGATTACTGTGTAGGCTTTCATCCTGCAAAACCTGGAGTGTATGTAATATACACCTGCGATAATGGTCAAATGTGACCGACGCAGTATCAGAAGATAGATAGATAGATAGATGGAGAAAAGACAGTAGGCTAATCCTTTTATACAAAGGTCTAAAGGGTGCTGCCAGCATTCCAACAGATTACCTTGTTCCCCCAGCTAGACAATGTAGAAATCACGGTCGCGGGTCGTTTCGGTCCCTGGGTTGTTTCGGCCCTGAGTCGTTTCGGCCTGGGTCGTTTCGGCCCAATTTCGGGGATGGGTCGTTTCGGCCAAATTGGTGGGTCGTTTCGGCCTGATTTTTTTATCACTTTATTTATCTGTATATATATTATGACTGTCGAAGACCAGCCTGTGCTTTTGCTATCTTCGCTCGTTAACACTTTAATAGGTCAGAAAACAGAGTTTTTTTCAAACTGTGTAGACTCCGATCACAATGAACATATTTATAGGTTATAAGTAGTGGTCGGAATCGGAAGAATTTTCATGATCGATCATCGGAAGATGTAAGTGACCAATGATCGATCATTAATCGATCAAATATAAAATTATCAGGCGGAATGAATGTGATAAATGGTATGGGTAGTGAAGGGTGCTTGAGGGGGTCATACCCTTATTGACCCCCTATCCCGTGAGGCTGAATAAAGCAGTGTCTATAATTTTGTAAAGCAGTGTTTACCAGGGCATTCATTTCATGAGTCAAAGCATTTATCACTGTATTTTATAGATTAAAAAAACTACCCACTTTCAGTAACTATCATGGCTTGCTCCCCTATCTATCTATCTATCTATCTATCCAATACTGCGATCGCCAAACCCCATCGGTGGGTCATCTCAATGTTCTCAATGTCGGGTATGAGTCAAGTTGACAACTTAACAGGGACGTTAAACCTCAAATCAAACAGACAAAAAACACAATTACAGTGTAAGCCTTCATAAAGCAAACCCGGAGTGTATGTAAAAATGGACCGTCGCTCTTTTTGTGGAAGCCGAAGTGTTTCCACGCTATAGATCTACATTTTCCACCCGGAAAATCGAAAAGCGTCGTTTGGGCAGCCATTTTCCGGAAGCAGTTGCAGTAATAAAACCGAAACGACCGAAACAAACCGCAACGTCCAAATCCCGTTAAAAGCCGGAACCGAGTAATCGAGTACGGAAAAAAGTACCGATCATCAACTCGGAAGTCAGAAAACGAGCAATGCTCGACGAACTCGATTAATCGGCCGACCACTAGTTATAAGGTCTTTGAAGGTATCAGACGCAGGCTGATCATATAAAATAATTACAGCGTTCAGATATTAATAGCTCAGAAGAAAGAGGGCTTTTTCAAACTGCGTAGACTCTGATCACAATGAACAGATTTATAGGTATATTAAGTATTTGAAGGTATCACAACGACAGATGCAGGCTGATCATATAAAATAATTACAGCGTTCAGATAATAATGCTTCAGAAAACAGAGGGCTTTTTCAAACTGTGTAGACTCTGATCACAATGAACAGATGTCTAGATAATTAAGTATTTGAAGGTATCACAACGACAGATGGAGGCTGATCATATAAAATAATTAGGCTACATTTCGCAAATAGTTCGCATGCTGTTCTCAAAATGTGCGTGTCATTGATACTAGTAAATACTGATCATCCTGCAAGTCAGTGCCGTGTGATCAGTATCTGCTAACCGCAGAAGCATTTTGCCGCCCCAGGGCTATTAAGAAATAAACCTTAGAATGGATGCGCACCATGCATGTCTGTATGTGGCACGTGAAGTAGACCATTGTGCGCTTGCGTGCAGTCTAATCATACCTTTGAGACGAACTTCACAAACCTTCAAAATCTCTGGGAACATTCTGCAGACACAGCGACATACAACATGACGAAAACACGCCTATATAATCTTGTCATTATCCGACAATGAAAGACTCAGTAAGAGTAATGTGCAGTCTAATCATGGTCTTCAAAACTATGAACCTTCTGCAGCCATCATGACACCCCAGTTGTTATTTATTTATTTATTTATATTTACAGACTTTAAAGTTCTTGGCTTTTTCAGAAGTAAATTATTTCATCATATGATAATGGTCCGTTTATCAGTCACCCATTAATCACTTTTTATGGAGTTAGCCAATCCCCTTATTTTTGTATATAAGTGATCAACTATGTGGCGGTGTAATTACGTTAAGGTAACAGCTTGAAAACACACGTTAAAGGCGGGTTCTGTTAATTTACAGAAAAAAAAATGTTATAATTGATATGCTTTAAAATTTGTTTCGCTGAAGTCTTTTAAATGTCGGCAACCAATGTATATAAGGTGCTCCGACACCACCCCATCACTTAATTATCCTTGAAAGCATCGCCTTTGTGGAATAGGTATTTTAATTATTATTTAATATAATTTTTATTTATTTAATTTTTATGCCCCCGGAATCTAAGATTCTGGGGGGCATATAGTTTTTGGTCTGTCCGTCTGTTTGTCCGTTTGTCCGTTTGTCTGTTTGTCCGTTTCTCCGTCTGCAAAAACTTTAACATTGGGCATAACTTTTGAATGGTAAGTGATACAGCTTTCATACTTCACATGTGCATTCCTTGTCACAAGACCTTTCAAGAGGTACCATAAATTTTGACCTCGTGACCTTCACCTTGAGATTTGACCTACTTTTGGCCTCATTTTTAAAAACTTTAACATTGGCCATAACTTTTGATTGGTAAGTGATAGAGCTTTCATATTTCACATGTGCATTCCTTGTCACAAGACCTTTCTATTGGTACTATAATTTTTGACCTCATGACCTTGACCTTGGCATATGACCTACTTTTTTAAAAACTTTAACATTGGCCATAACTTTTGATTGGTAAGTGATAGAGCTTTCATATTTCACATGTGCATTCCTTGTCACAAGACCTTTCTATTGGTACTATAATTTTTGACCTCATGACCTTGACCTTGGCATTTGACCTACTTTTTAAAAACTTTAACATTGGCCGTAACGTTTGATTGGTAAATGGTAGAGCTTTCATATTTCACATGTGCATTCCTTGTCACAAGACCTTTCTATTGGTACTATAATTTTTGACCTCATGACCTTGACCTTGGCATTTGACCTACTTTTTAAAAACTTTAACATTGGCCGTAACGTTTGATTGGTAAATGGTAGAGCTTTCATATTTCACATGTGCATTCCTTGTCACAAGACCTTTCTAATGGTACCATAATTTTTGACCTCATGACCTTGACCTTGATGTTTGACCTACTTTTTAAAAACTTTAACATTGGCCATAACTTTTGATTGGTAAATGGTAGGGCTTTCATATTTCACATGTGCATTCCTTGTCACAAGACCTTTCTAGTGGTACTATAATTTTTGACCTTGTGACTTTGA
Organism: Lucinisca nassula; assembly: GCA_963580285.1. Taxonomy (NCBI): domain Eukaryota; kingdom Metazoa; phylum Mollusca; class Bivalvia; order Lucinida; family Lucinidae; genus Lucinisca; species Lucinisca nassula. The sequence goes on from CAUZLF010000769.1 coordinate 202,336, forward strand.
CCTTGATGTTTGACCTACTTTTTAAAAACTTTAATATAGTCCATAACTTTTGATTGGTAAGTGATAGAGCTTTCATATTTCACATGTGTATTCTTTCTCACAAGACCTTTCCAGTGGTACCATAATTTTTTACCTCGTGACCTTGTGGCCTCAACCATGACATAATTTAGTGATGGGGCTTTCATATTGCACAGGCGCTGTCCGGGGGCATCGGTGTTTCACAAACACATCTTGTTTTTTATCTTTATTTATGTGTACTCATGTGCAGTCGGTTTCAACCCTGCTTGGAAGCATCATGCAGCCCAATCTATTCTCCAAGCCCTGATGGGCGAGGGTGATTTGTTTGATTTGAGGTTGAATGTCCCCCTCAACACTGTATAGGTCATTTTGGAGACGTTGTTTCCAATGTTGCGGGACTTTTACCCGACACTGAGATGGAATGACATATCAAAGCCCTGTCGCCCATCATGGGCTATCATAACCATGGCTAACGTGACAGGGTGTTTAAATAACATTTTCACATTTAAATAATAATGTTTTATACAGAAAAAATGTTATCTAATAAAATCGGGCCGAAACAACCCAGGCCGAAACGACCCAGGACCGAAACGACCCACCGAAATAGGCCGAAACGACCCAGGTCCAAATTTAGGCCGAAACGACCCAGGCCGAAACGACTCAGGGCCGAAACGTCCCGGATTCGAAATCACCATTCCTTGGCGTTTCAGACCCTTACTACAAGAACTGACATTTATTTAGAGACGTTCTTCCCCAGAACCATTAGCGATTGGAATTCCCTTCCCGATTTGATTATTTCCGACATCTGAAGATGCTGATGATTGTGTAGCTAAATTTATGTCTTTGGTTAAAGCTAGGGACTAACTTCCCACATCACAGGTCGTGGTGTATGAATGTCATTTGATGTGTTACCAGCTACAATTCTGATTCTGACTTGCTTGCCACTGGTTAGAGATTATTTTGGGGTACCACTTAAATATTAAGCATTTTGTGACAAATTTCGATTTCTGTGAATTAAGTTGAAAATCAAAACTGATTTTCTTCAAAACAGGTTGCAGTGTTAGTTATTAACTAGAAATTCTGATGTGACACGACTTTAAAAATGATTCCTTTTCATATTATTCAAAGAAGAGGGTGAACAGAGTTATGAGAGTTATTTATTGGGTGTAATATTAGGTGTAAACTAAAAGTTTGCACCTAAGAAGTAGCCTGGGATGGCATTTCCATGAATGGTTATTGAAATAATCGAGAGATAAGTTTCGAAAAGAAGCTGCCGACATATCTAACATCGCGTGACAAAATAAGTGATGTCAGCGTCGAAAATGTCGTACTTAACCGCTTCCATTTATCTGCATAGGATCGGTAAATGACGTCATCCGACACCAGCACCCCAACACGTGTTTAATGTCATTGTATGTATCTGTTTCATTAAAAAACATTAGGAACCCGTAAAAATATTTTTTTAGCTAAATGGTTGTGAATAGAGGTGGATAGAAAACCAGCGCTTTGTACAGCTCCTGATTTATCCCCAGAAACTCCGTGTCTATAACCAACAAAAGCGTTTGACTTTTCCTGCCCAGCCTCTGCTATTTGGCGCCAAAATATAACCATACATGAGATCGTAGAAAAGTCCATTTTTATTATCCCCCGCCGAAGGCGGAGGGATATAGTTTTGGCGTTGTCCATCCTTCCGTCCGTCCGTCACACTTTGTCCGGAACCGTTTCTCAGCAACTATTGCATGGAATTAAATGAAACTTGAAATAAATATGTATTATTATGCTGTGGTGATGCACGCGCAATTTTTTTTCGGATTGACTTTTTACATCCAGAGTTATGGCCCCTTGAATGATTGAAATTCTGGATTTTTCGTCGTCTCACTTTGTCCGGAACCGTTTCTCAGCAACTATTGCATGGAATTAAATGAAAATTGAAATAAATATGTATTATTATGCTGCAGTGATGCACGAGCAATTTTTTTTCGGATTGACTTTTTACATCCAGAGTTATGGCCCCTTAAATGATTGAAATTCTGGATTTTTTCGTCATCTCACTTTGTCCGGAACTGTTTCTCAGCAACTATTGCATGGAATTAAATGAAACGTGAAATAATTATGTATTATTATGCTGCGGTGATGCACGCACAATTTTTTTCTGGATTGACTTTTTACATCCAGAGTTATGGTCCCTTAAATGATCGAAATTCTGGATTTTTCGTCGTCTCACTTTGTCCGGAACCTTTTCTCAGCAACTATTGCATGGAATTAAATGAAACTTGAAATAAATATGTATTATTATGCTGTGGTGATGCACGCGCATTTTTTTCCGGATTTACTTTTTACATCCAGAGTTGTGGCCCCTTAAATGATTGAAATTCTGGATTTTTCGTCGTCTCACTTTTTTGTCGGGAACTGTTTCTCAGCAACTTTTGCATGGAATTAAATGAAACTTGAAATAAATATGTATTATTATGCTGTGGTGATGCACGCACAAATTTTTTTCGGATTGACTTTTTACACCCAGAGTTATGGCCCCTTAAATGATTAAAATTCTGGATTTTTCATCGTCTCACTTTGTCTGGAACCGCTTCTCAGCAACTATTGCATGGAATAAAATGAAACTTGAAATAAATATGTATTATTATGCTGCCGTGATGCACGCGCAATTTTTTTTTCTCAATTTTGGCCAGATATATTTTCTTGCCATTCTACACGAAATACCCATTCGACGGGGGATATCAATTCAACGAATTTGCTTGTTATGCAAACATCTACCGTTAGATGTAGCTAATTGTCTGAGGAGCGATTAAATCATTTTCATATTGATTGTGGATTAAAATTTTATGATTGACATAACTTGATCATATTTTCACATGTTATCGACACCCAATGCAGGGTGGCAATTATATGACAGGGATTAACAATAGTGTCATACTTGAACCGTAATAAATACACAAATGGTTTGTCTTTGAATTGACAGTGCAGCAATTATTGCGATTTACTTACTGGTACTGGTATAGTTTTACAGGATTTAAGGACTCAAAAAGACTGGCAGTTATAGGCGATTTTTTTGTACTTGCCTGACCGGGCGCCAGAAGGTCAAAGTGCGCTTGCCCAGCGCGATCTCGGTCTTGTTCCGGGCAGCCGGGAAATGGATTTGTCAGCTCTGTCGTCTATTAAATAGAAATATGTGTAGCTGTCCAGCCTTAGCCAGCAAAGCTTGTGCCAGGCCAACTTCGGGCCGACAGCGATACGATGTATCGGCCCGACGTTTGCTCGCTATTTTATGCTAGCTGGGCTTTGGTTCTGAATCTGAATAGCTAGGTGTTGTGTTCCTTGATAAAAATAAAGTTCAGTTACTTATAAAAAAAAGCTGCAACAAATATCTCTAAATATAGTGGATGGAAATAAATTTCCCCCTTTTAACATCCCTTAATAGACCTACCTACAGTCGAACTTCGATGGGTCGAACTCGGTAGGCTCGAACACCATGTTTGGATCGAACTTACTCTTCAGTCCCGGCAAAATCCCTATTCATTTTAACTAAACATGCCACCCTTGGCTCGAACCACGATGGCTCGAACCCTCGAACTCTAAGCCTGGTCCCTAGAGTGCATTTGCTATGTAAAATCCCACCGATGGCTCGCACTAATTACCTTTTTAAAAATTCCAATTCTATCGATCAAGTCACGCAGGCGCGTGATCAGTATCATGATACGGACCAAAAATACGGCTCATCATCCACTCTTAAATTATGGCCGATAAATGTACCGGAAGTCACCAAAATCGCCGCAGCTATGATAAAAAATCATAGTACACAAAGATGAATCTTGCCGAGTTGGACTCCAATGGCTCGAACTACCGATGGCTCGAACTTTTTTCGGCGGTCCCGGCGAGTTCGAGCCATCGAAGTTCGACTGTATTCAGATTCAGTAAGAGTTCTCTCTCTTTGTAACTCTCCCAAACGAAGACACAGAATGTTAACCGACATAAACAAATCTATGTGAGGGGTAGAGTAGAGGGGTTTTCTGACGAAAAAAGGCCGATTTCTCGCATCTAAACGGCATCTGGCAGTAGCAGATAGGCCCCGACAGCTATGGCTAAAATTTGACCCAACTTATAAGAGTATAAGCAAAATCCCACCTTAGGAAAACTGAAAAGTGGGTCCCATCTTATAGCCGAATCTCCTTATAGCCGAATTTTTACGGTAGTTAACTGCTTAGGTATAAGCCTGCCTAGGAAGAGTAAGTAAATTGACATGCTAGGTATGATCTAAATAATGTGTTAACTGGGCCATAAAACTCCTATACAAACTAACAAATCTCCATGTTTCATATAAAATGTATTTTAGACCTTTTTGTTGCATAAAATCTGACATATTTTCATTGAATAACAGAGAGAAGATGGCAACACGAGTGTACGTTGGCCGAGTACCACAGGACGCAAGAGAGAAGGACATTGAACGTTTTTTCAAAGGATATGGAAAGCTACGGGATGTCCTCATGAAACCAGGATATACATTTGTGGTAAGACGAAATTATGGTAATGAATACACCAGGGCTTCCCTTAGGCGGATGTACGGCATATATTAGGCCCTGAAATCGCTCCCAGATGCCCAAATTAAACATCGAAGGCGTCCTGCGGACTTCAAGCATAACCCATTGGACACACAACGTCCTTGTAACGACATGGCGCCGAGAAGGCCCTGCCCATTGGGGCTTGAAGAAATAGATGGGCTGCATGATGCTTCCACATAGAGCTGAAACCGATCCTCACAGTACTGGTAAACCGCTTAAGACGATCGAAGCCTGCCCAGGTAAACCGGTGCGAGTCAGACCGTCCATGCTTATAAACCCTATTGGTTTCATTGGGCGGCAGGGCTTAAGATGTCATTTCATCCCAATGTCTGGTAAAAGTCCCACAAACTTGGAAGCAACGTCCCCAAAATGACCTTTACAGTGTTGACAGGGACATTTAACCTCAAATCATACAAACAGCCAAAAATCATTACCAAGACGTCACAACCTGCGCATATAAACCCGCCCACATTTAGCTCTGCCTTCATATCGTTAACTGCTTTCGATGTTTATTGAGTACTAAGGAAATCCCATTTTCCGCTTGCGCGGTATTATATTGACAGCCAGCATCATGTGTACGGCACATGGGTTTTGATTGTAATGGTTGTGTGAAAAACATGTCGAGGTGATTACTTAGTTGAGGATAAACTAATGATCTCATTGACCATGTTGACGGTAAGTATATTTTTAAACCTGTAAAGTTGTTACTGTTTAAATATGCAAAATGTGACAAAAGTTTCAAGATAGATACCCATGTTTTTTTTTAAATGTTTAAATGAGTAAATAGCAGGTATTTTAAGGTGCAATCAGAGTAATTGATAAGGGTCGTATCGTCGTAAATACGACTCTAAAATCGAGCAAATACGCCAAGAAATGAAGAAAAAGTCGTACCAAATACGACCATCAAATTGGCGATACGCCAAGGTCGTTCCTTTGCAGTCGTACCGGCAATGAAAAAAAAACGTGACGTCTGACAAAAAGCAATCGAAATCGCGGTAATTTTGGCTGCAACATAGTCTTCAACAAACTGTTCCAATCTTCAAGAACGATGAAATTCATCCATTCATGAATGATGGCATTTGTGTTAATTGCGCTGAAACACTTCAACCTTACCTTTTGACGATCATATATTGAATACCGATCTGCTAATATTTAATCAGCCTCAAGTTATGACAACTATCAACATGATTAGGAAACCAATTATTGATGCGTGATTACATAACATATTTATTATCCAAGGGAAGGCCGCCCGTATTATTAACTTTATTATCAACGCCTGAAGCATGAACAGTAACTTTATGAAGAGCGTGCATAAAATACGATATTGAATATTGTTAGGCAACCACATTGACTTCTACGGAGTGTCATCTTCGAGAGAAAAAATTTGGTTCGACAGATCTACAGATTCATATTGTCATGTAGTTAGGAATTAAATATCAAAACAGACGCGCAGACGATAAAAAGTTAAGACCACTTTTTCTTTTTGTGGTGAACCTGACAAAGTTTCTCCGGAAAAAGCAAGAAAAAAAAATCATATGCATGAGAAATTTCTGGTGGCTATTTCTCCCAAATCGCCGAAATTCACGTTGAAATGGATTACTCTGTATTTTGTGGAAAAAACAAAACAGAAGCAACTAGAGCAAAGTTGTTTGGGGCCAATCACTAACACCCACACTTTTGACCTTGAGCTTTGACCCCAGCAGTCACAGCCAGCATCCGAAATCTTATGTGTAATCTACACATCCCAGGCAATCATCCTGTCAAATATGAACACCATTGACGACCGGTGTAGGAGGAGTTTGCGTTACGAGGAAATGTGCACTGACTGATGGACGGGACCGATTACAATACATCCGACTTTTTCTTCGAAAAGTGCGTATATAACAACAACTGGGCTAGGAAAGTTACAATTAATGTAACAGCGAATATATATCCTACCAGGCAGCGTTAGCGCTAGATCTTTCTGTTTAGGATCCCCAGGCCGCAGATGCAAGAAAATTTGCGTCCATGAATCATTTATTTTCGCGCCCTTTGGCCACTGGTGAAAACTCTTTACCGGTGGCTTAAAAACCTTGTTTATTGCCGTTTTCCGACAAGTGCATCATGGTGGTTGTTTACTTTTGACTCCACTTCTATTTTTCATACTTTTATCATCCCGACGTATTTATTTTCTTGCAACATTTTCGTCAATGCACGTCTGAGATAGAACCACCGCTGCACAGACTGATCTCTTTGTCCGCCATGTTCCGTATACATTTGACCAAAATTATATTTATTGAGTCACAATTGCAGGATTAACCTGTAATACTTGGGTACTCCTATATCTATTGTGAATCACAGGTGGTCAGCATGCAGTGCATGCTTATTTACCGCTATCTATCAAGTAGCCAATTAAATTAACACCCTAAGATGTCTCGCCGGAGTCTTTGAACATTAAGCAGAATGGCTGGCAGCGCATCATAAAAGAACGCAAACACAGCAACCGGGACAGACTGATTAGCTTTCACAGATGCACTTGCTGATCTGAGTCTTCACTGGTCGCACATTTTATTGTATTTTTGCTGAGCGCTGAATTTCTCACCTTTGGTTACCAATCACATGCAGTTGCTACAATTAATGGAGATTTCCCGCCTTTGAACACGTAGTACATAAGGCCGCTGCAGACGCAAAACATTGGTTTGAAAACGTTTTGATGACAATATGATCTGTGTGACGGCTGAAGACTCCGACCAGCCTGCTCAGTCTGATCAAAGCGAGCCTTCAATGGCGTCTGGGAAATTAAAAAACACGAAGTCTACGACCACATTGTCTTGAGTTACCGTATTGTGCTTAAAGATTGGGACACCCAAAGTTTTGGGACACGGTTGAAAATCTTGAAAATAATTATTTTTGACAGTCCAAAGATTTGGGACATACTAAAAAACACAAGAAAATTATGTAATTTTTCTTTCCAAAGAATTGGGACAGGTTTATTTTTAGGAAAACGTAAGAAGAAAAATGCCGCACATGACGATTTTTATTTTTCAGCTTGTCCTTTGCTTGCCAAATCTTACCGTGATGAAATGAAGATATTCAGAGCCGATTTTATCCAGTAAAAGAATTATTCATCAATATACACCGAATTGAAATTAAAGAATTACAAGCATTAGCATTTCTGATCACCTAATCAATTTATTTGTGTCTGAACATAAATCTGGCAACGATTTTACCGATCCATGGCCGCCATTTTTTAAATCCATATCATGTGATCGCCACGTGACCAGACATGTGGCAGTCACTTGCAAATTTGCATATTTTTATTATATTATTTGTTCTGTGTGTCTTTTTTTCGCCATAAATAATATTTTTAAAAGAAAAGAGGATAATAATAATAATATAAAAAAAAACGCAGAACAATTAATATATAAAACTTCGTCCTCGGCCGATAACTTCAGGGCTAATGCAAGGTGCACTTCTCAATCCTATTTTCTTCTGACGAACCGGAAAAATCATGAAACTTTTTTTTATCTTCATTTCAAAATTTTCCATTTTGCATGCATGCTTATTTGTTTGATAGATTGTTTGTTTTCTGCGAGGTCATGGACTGCAGGCTTTTTTCCGGCAATGTCCCGCGAAGACCATACATACGGAAAAAGCCGATCGGTGATTTTTGAATTGATATAAATCGCCGCCTACAAACCACCGCTACCATTTTTCTGCACGCGATTGGTAAATGACGTCATCCGACGCCAGCACTCCCACACGTGTTTAATGTCATTGTGTGTATCTCTTTCATAAAATAAAATGTTTGGAACCGGTAAAAAATCTTTTCTCGATAGCTAAACGGTTGTGAATAGAGGTGGATAGAAAACCAGCGCTTTGCACAGCCCCCCGAATTATCCCCAGAAGCTCTGTGTCAATAACCAACAGCGTTCGACTTTTCCCGCCCATCGTCTGCTATTTGGCGCCAAAACATAACCATTCATGAGATCGCAGAAAAGGCCGTTTTTATTATGAAAATATCTTCCTTTAGATGTAGCTAATTGTCTGAGGAGCAATTAAATCATTTTCACATTGATTGTGGATTAAATTTTATGATTGGAGGATAAACACCAATTAGAGACATAACTTGACCATATTTTCACACCTTATCGACACGCACCGCAGGGTGGCAATTATATGACAGGGATTAACAATAGTGTCATACTTGAACCATAATAAATACACAGATGGTTTGTTTCTGAATTGACAGTGCAGTAATTATTGTGATTTACTTACTGGTCTAGTTTTACTCAAAAAGACTGACAGTTGTAGACGATTTTTTTTGGCGTCATAACTTGATAAGGCCCAAAGCTGATCACTGATTGATTTTGGCGCCTGGAAAAAACGTAAGTTGACAAATGTGACCTGGTCGGTTTGTCAGGGTCTGAGCTGCAGTTTAATCTGTCTGTGAGCAATGAACAGCAAGCCAAAAAGCCAAAAAAAAAAAAAAACTACCACTGACTCGTCTGCCAAGTCTGCTCCAGTTTCAGCCTGTTTGGCTGAAGCAGTTCGAATGGTCAGAAGACTCGAAAGGCATGTTTTGCAAAGTCTATCTGTCTGCTAACAGCCATTCTTTTACAAAAGGAGCAGCAGGTGTTTTTTTTAGCTCACCTGTCATGTAATGACGAGGTGAGCTTTTGGGATCACTTTTCGTCCATCGTCTGTGCGTCCGTTGACATTTTGGTTAAAGTTTTGCGTCAAAGTTTCTAGGAGATTGAATCTTCTGAACCGTTTGATAGATTTAGTTGATACTTAACCTGAAGTTACATACTGGTCTAAAGATTCCCCCCCCCCCCCCCCCCCCCCCCCCCATCACAGTGACCTTGATGTCAAGGTCAAGACTAGGGCTGGCTATTCGTAGTGAAAAGATTATCGATTATCAGTCCTGTCATTGCGATCGATAATCATTTAGTTATCACTAAGGTTTTTGTCATAATTTTACCTGTCTGGCTTTCTATCTGAGCATGACTCTTACCATATGTTGCACTTTATCATATGTATATTTGAACAGACATGCCTGAGCAAACACTGTAGACCCAGATGAGACGCCACAGAATGCAAAGTTTATAGATGCCCGTATGGTCTAAACTCTAAGACAGATTCAGTTGATACTTGCATCAATGTACCAGTTCCAACATTTCGTGATGTATGTCCCTTCCCCCACCCAGGGTGGCCTTGATCGCAAGGTCACGGACTTAGAAATTTTACATTTGGTTAAATAGAAGCCTCCGTGGTGTAGTGGTAACGCTACTCGACTTGTAAACCAGGGATCGCAGGATCGATCCCGGGCTTCTCCAGACTTTCGGATGAGTCTTTAAACAGAGGCCCCGTCTCAGTATGACCATAGCTGTTGGTGGGACGTAAAACTCAAACTCACTCACTTACATTTGGTTAAAGTTTTATGACAAAGTTTATAGATGCCTGTATGTTCTAAACTCTAAAGACAAATTCAATTGATACTTGCCTCCATGTTGCATACCAGTCCAAAGATTTCATTGATGCATAACCCACCCTGCTGCTTCAGTAACATTGATACCCCCACTCCTTCTGTAACTTTGATGCCCTCACTCCCTTGGGCCTTTTAGAAGTTTTATGTTTAGTTTAGCTTTTACAAGCACATTTATAGATTCTTATAGCTTCTTGACATCTTCATTCATATTACATACAAGCTTGAAAGCTACAGTAGAACTTCGATGGCTCGAACACCGATGGCTTGTTTACCATGGCTGAGTCGAACCCGTTCTTGAGTCCCTAGGGAATTCCTCTACATTAGGAATAGTCAGGGATAATTTAGGAGATTTTAGTGTTTATACCCCCACAAATGCAATTTGGGGGGGGGGGGGGGGGGGGTATATAGGAGTGAGCTTGTCGGTCTGTCAGTCGGTCTGTTGACTTGGTTTCCAGACGATACTCAAAAAGCGCTTCACCGATTTTTAGCTCACCGTCACGTAGTGACGAGGTGAGCTTTTGGGATCACTTTTCGTCCGTCGTCCGTGCGTCCGTCCGTCCGTCCGTAAACAATTTCTTTAAACGACATCTCCTCCTAAACCCCTGATTGGATTTTGACCAAACTTCACAGGAATGATCCTTAGGCGGTCCCCTTTCAAAGTTGTTCAAATGGTTCCGGTCCGTTGCACATCTAGGTCATAGGAGCCAAAAATAGATTTTTTTCACCAAAAACTTAAAAAATCTTCTTCTCTGAAACCACAAGGCCCAGGTCTTTGATATTTGATATGAAGCTTCATCTAGTGGACCCCTACCAAGATTGTTCAAATTATAGTGCTGGGACCAAAAATGCCCCCGCTCCGGGGCCCTTTGGTTTTACATGGGCTTATATAGGGAAAATCTTTAAAAATCTTCTTCTCTGAAACCATAAGGCCCAGGTCTTTGATATTTGGTATGAAGCTTCATCTAGTGGACCCCTACCAAGATTGTTCAAATTGTAATGCTGGGGCCAAAAATGCCCCCGCCCCAGGGCCCTTTGGTTTTACATGGGCTTATATAGGGGATATCTTTAAAAATCTTCTTCTCTGAAACCGCAAGGCCCAAGTCTTTGATATTTGGTATGAAGCTTTATCTCCAGACTTTCGGATGAGTCTTTAAACCGAGGTCCCGTCTCCGTATGACCTTAGCTGTTGGTGGGACGTAAAACTAAAACTCACTCACTCTACCAAGATTGTTCAAATTATAGTGCTGGGGCCAAAAATGCCCCCGCTCCTGGGCCCTTTGGTTTTACATGGGCTTATATAGGGAAGAGCTTTAAAAATCTTCTTCTCTGAAACCGCAAGGCTTAGGTCTTTGTTATTTGGTATGAAGCTTCATCTAGGGGACCCCTACCAAGATTGTTCAAATTATAGTGCTGGGGCCAAAAATGCCCCCGCCCCGGGGCCCTTTGGTTTTACATTGGCTTATATAGGGAAAATCTTTAAAAATCTTCTTCTCTGAAACCACAAGGCCTAGGTCTTTGATATTTGGTATGAAGCTTCATCTAGTGGACCCCTACCAAGATTGTTCAAATTATAGTGCTGGGGTCAAATATGCCCCCGCTCTGGGGCCCTTTGGTTTTACATGGGCTTATATAGGGAAAATCTTTAAAAATCTTCTTCTCTGAAACCGCAAGGCCCAGGTCTTTGATATTTGGTATGACGCTTCATCTAGTGGACCCCTATCAAGATTGTTCAAATTATAGTGCTGGGGCCAAAAATGCCCCCGCTCCGGGGCCCTTTGGTTTTACATGGGCTTATATATAGGGAAGAGCTTTAAAAATCTTCTTCTCTGAAACCGTAAGGCCCAGGTCTTTGTTATTTGGTATGAAGCTTCATCTAGGGGACCCCTACCAAGATTGTTCAAATTATAGTGCTGGGGCCAAAAATGCCCCCGCCTTGGGACCCTTTGGTTTTACATAGGCTTATATAGGGAAAATCTTTAAAAATCTTTTTCTCTGAAACCGCAAGGCGCAGGTCTTTGATATTTGGTATGAAGCTTCATCTAGTGGAACTCTACCAAGATTGTTTAAATTATAGCCCTGAGGCCAAAAATGCCCCCGCCCTGGAGCCATTTGGTTTTACATAGGCTTATACAGGGAATATCTTAAAAAAAATCTTCTTCTCTCAAACCGCAAGGCCCAGGTCTTTGATATTTGGTGTTTAGCTTTATCTAGTGGATCTTAGCCAAGATTGTTCAAATTATAGCCTTTGTTGATATTTGGTATGAAGCTTCACCTTTTTAGACGTCTCAACATTATGCACATTATAGCCCTAGGGTTAATAATTGCCCTCCCCGGGTCCCACTTGTTACTCTATGGTACACAGGTGAGCGATCCAGGGCCATCATGGCCCTCTTGTTATAATTTGTGGTACACTGATGTAACATCATAAAATACAAGTCAAGTTCGATTTCCACTACAATTCGTCAATTTTTCGACATAGTTATGGCCCCTTTCAAGTGAAAAAATTGCAAAATGGTGCTGTTGTACTATCAAGGCAGTTTTTGTGGGGGTATTCATCACCTTTAGTGAAAGCTCTAGTTTATCTTGCAAATGTATGCTGTATGTACTCATTAGAATCACTTTTATTGTTATGCCTCCTGGCAGTAACCATCAGTGACTCAAAACTACCCCCGTCTCGAACAGATTTTTGAGGTCCCAAAGGTGTTCGAGCCATTGAAGTTTGACTGTATATCAGAGTATGGCCCTGGCCAGGGGTGTTTGGGTATACATGACCCACTGGTCGTTTTGTCTAGTATATAAGCATGAAAAGAAGTTGTCTGAATCATCAGTGAAGGAGTTTCACTGCAAAGTGCGAAGCTACTTTGTAGCTGCATGCACATACATGAGTGAGAAATTTCCTCTCAATGAGAAATTGTTGGAGAAAGCTGAGGTTGTTGACATTGACCTAAAAGAGTGTGAGAAGTTTTCAGCTGTTGGGTACTTTGTGGACAGATTCCCTGCATTGCTGCCCTCTGGGTCTTCTCAAGATGCTTTAGAAGTGGAGTTCATTGAGAATCAGTGTGAGGATGTCTCTTCTTTGTGTCAAAAAAAGCAGTTGACAAGGGCAGATGAGCCATGGGCAGATATTGGTGACATCAAAGATGTCAATGGAGCTAAGAAATTCAAAGTATTGCCTTTAGTGATGCTGGGAATACTGACAATACCCCATTCAAATGCACCATGTGAGAGAATTTTCTCAATGATCAAGAAAAAACAGGATCTACACTGTTTGCAAAGAATGGGGTTGTCGTGAACAGCAGGATGAGTTAACTGCTTAGGACTAGGATGTCTTAAGTAAGGAAACAGTATAGAGAAAATTATCTCAATAACTGACTGGCCTTTCTTGATCATAGTGGTGTTGACTGAGCTGCAAATGATAATCTTAACTGCAACAAACAAGGTTTCTTACATTTATTTCAGGAATTTGAGGACCACAGAGATGCTGATGATGCTGTTTATGAATTGAATGGAAAAGAGTTGAATGGAGAGAGGTAATGGTGATAAACTTTATTTCAAATACCTTGGCCTCGTTATTAAAGCTGGTGAATGTGTTAGTTAAAACTTTGGTGATTTAATATAATAGAAGCAATACTAGTTTGGCTGAAAAATAAAACCATGTTCTAAAGATAATGTATACTCAGAGGCAATAAAAAGTATACAGTTTTTGATTTGGAATACCGGATCTTGTATTGCCGTTTGTAATAAAATTTGCCTATGTCCGTTTTTCCCAAACGTCTAAGTTTGTAAAACTCCAATTCTTTTCCTGTTACAGTCATTCATGATGGAGTTATTGCCCTTAATTGAAAATCAATATTTCCAAAAAAATCTCGTGTTGTTACTTGTACATGACATTTAACTCTATGCACATCGCAAAAGTCATGTACGACTTTTCATCGATAAGACCACATCATTACTTTGCCATTTAACCCCAAAAAACAGCTTCAAATTCAATTGGAATTTCTGCCTGTTCCAGATAATCTCCCTTTCAATTAAAATGATAGTGAATTAAATGAGTTTTTTTCTCAAATCGTGTAAGAGATTTTCATTCGAAACTTTCGCGTAATTATTGTTTTGCTCGGCATTTTTATGCTTACTCCATAGTGAACCCTCTAAAATTGCCCAATGAACAGGTAATCCCCAATACAAATCCCATAGAAACACAATGCATCCAATCAAAGGAAGAACGTAAAAGGCGAAACTGCCATTTTCGTGGACAAAAGATGCTGCACTTTACCTTGTGTTTAATTTCAATATGCGTCATATTCTGGCCAATCAGTTGCCCTTCTTTGAATTTGTTTCATGAAAAATCGTTTATTGAATAACACTTATTCGAAACACATGTTTAAAGGGAAGCTACTCAAGACAAAATGTTGGATCAGACCCCCTGTCCATTTCAAGCGATGCATTTTCATTATCCTTTAATCAATTTTAACAGAAAATGTTGCAAATTATGCGGAATTGGATATTCTTAATTTATGGTGCCTCATATGTATGTAGAAAGGGAGACTTTGGTACGCAAATCGGCATTCAGTAACCTGTATACTTACTTTTGCCTCTCAGTATATAATGATTGTAGGTTTGTTAAGCTATTAATGTTTTAAAGAATTGGGCCATGACTGCCCCTTCATATTCAAGAGCCTGACAACATGTATTATCATGTTCCTAGTGCTTGTCACCTTTACTTGAATCAAAACACCTTAATAAATGGGCAAGCTTCAAAAGGATACTACATTGAGAAACTTTTCATGTGGAGGCCAGTTTGGTGAGATCTAAAGGGGTACCCTGGCAAACAGTGCAGTCCCAGAACAGACACCGCAGAACTCGGCATCTGATCAGGGCCTGCACTATTTGCTAACAGAATTTTCCATCAAAAATAGAATAAAACCGAAGAAATAGGCCTGGCACCCCTTATATGACAAATGGACTTGTCCAACATAAAGCGATTGAAGAGTCCACTAGCATACAATGGGTTAATGACAGCAGTATTGAATTGGTTCTTGAGTCCCTAGGAAAGTTTTCTTATTACTGCAGATATAAATATATCCCCCCCCCCCCCCCCCAATCCGGGCTTAAAGAAATAGATTGGTTCCACGCAGAGCAACTACTCGAGTACTTGCAAACCTCTAAAGCAAAATGGTGCGAGTCGAACTGACCATGTATATGGTTTCATTGGCAGGCAGGGCTTGAGATGTCATTTCATCTCATTGTCGGGTAAAAGTTCGACAAAAAAAATGGAAGCAGTGTCTCCAAATTGACCTATAAAGTGTTGTCCGGGTCATTAAACCTGAAATCAAACCAACCAACAAACAAGGAGACTTTTCTTATTTTATCTTTAAAATGTATATTGTGTGTACTCATTGGTATCTCCACGGTTTTCTTTTTTCATGCCCCCGCCATAGGCAACATGCCGGAGAGGGGTGGGGGGGGGGGGGGGGCATATAGGTTTTCAGTATGGGAGTATGTATGTACGTCCTGTACGGTTGTGTGTATGTACACGTACGTGATCCTGTAACCTCCAGTTTAGGCATTTTGTACCGGGTAGAACCTGAACTTTTAAGAGCTCATATTTTCTAAACCATACAATGGATTTGGTTCAAATTTTGTATGATGATAGAGGTACAGGTCCAAAGTTTTATTCAATATTACCCCCACTCATGTGTATGGTGTCAAGGTCATGGACGTAAAAATATTTTTATTGTTAAATGTTTTTAAGAGCTCATAATTTCCAAACTGACAGATTTCGTTTGACCTCAAGGTCACAGACTTAGAAATATGGTTTTATAGAGCTCATGTTTCCAAACCATGTGATGGATTTGGTTATATTAAGTATGATGACATATAACAGGTTCAAAGTTTTTTCAAGCAATATCCCCCAAACTCCATGCCCATGACCTCAAGGTCACAGGCTTAGAAATTAATGTTAGTGTTTGGTTCATATTTGGTATGATGATGCATATTGCTCCTAAGGATTAATTGGCAATACCCCCTCCTATGCACGTGACCTCAAGAACACTTCCGGGCGAGCTTTGTTCTCTGATGACAGCTGTTGTTGCAATATACTTGGTGGGTCCCTGCGTTGGAGGGGGGGGGGGGGGGCACATCTGTGTCCTAATGACACATTTCTAGTTAAAGATCTCCCTATTATTATGCCCCGAGAAGAATTTCGGGGTAGCATATAGTCGCCGCTTCTTCCATGCCTCGTCCCGCTCTTGTCCATGTGAATTCTCAGAAACTACTGGTTGGATTTCAACGAAACTTCATTGGGAATATTAAAGGTGCATTATTGAGCTATCTTGAAAAAATGCTTCCAAAAATAAAATACATATAGCCGGTATTTTTCTTCAAAACAATACAAATGAATGCATTTTATGCAAAAATGTGAATAATTATGATGACAGGTAAACGAGTTTGAGAGGGATTCCTTAACTAGGTTTCGAACACTAGTTAGATCTATTTTTAGTTCTTCAAATCTTGACAAAAATAGAATCCCCATATATGACGTTATGCGACGTTCATTTTTGGCCTTGTTTGCTTAGGCCATGCCTGAATCGGAAAAAAATATGATGCTGAATACCATGCCCTAAGTAATGACACTCAGAGATGATACTGTCGCCATGTATGTGTAAAGTGACAGAATTTTTAGAACAGAAATTCCGAACACATGTTCAGAGCGAAGGGTAAACACGAATGAAAACGACCATTTTTACAAAGTTCTGAAGCTGTATTTGGCTCCAAAAGTGTACACATGACAAAGGAGTATGCATTGAAGATAAAAACCAGAAAAAAAAAAAATTTGAGACCCGGTAGCTCAATAATGCACCTTTAAGTATCGAAGGTGGATGCACATATCACCTGCGTGTTTTGGTGCGATGATTTTTCCAACAGTTATGACCCTTTGATGAATTCTGCATGAACATATAGACTACTGTTTCTGTCCACGTGAATTCTCAGCAACTACTTGCAGAAATTCAACAAAACTTCAATGGAATCTTAAGCAGCAATAGGGGATGCACATATCCCTGCTATCTGGTTAGATGATTTGTCACAGAGTTATGGTACTTTGATTAAAGCTGCAGTGTAAGGTCACTGTGACTATTTTTAGAAAAACTTTGTCATCATTCTGGTGCCTACATTTATTGATGGATTTGAATATAACTTCACACAAATGTTTGGTATGATAACATCTTGAACATGTTCAACTTTCAGGGTCCTGGGCTCAAGGTCAAGGTCACTGTGGCTATTTTCAGAAAATATTTGTTTCCTCTGTAGTGCCTACATTTTTTGATGGATTTTAATGTAATTTCACTCAAATGTTGAGTATGATATCTCGAGCAAGTTCAACCTTCAGGATCCTGGGCTCAAGGTCAAAGTCACTGTGACTATTTTTTGAAGCAAACTTTGTCATTGCTCTAGCGTCATCATTTGCTGATTGATTTTAATATAACTTCACACAATTGTTGGGTATAATAATATCTCGAGCAGGTTCAACTTTCAGGGTGAAGTTAACTGTGGTTATTTTTAGAAAGAAAAACTGTCATCGCTCTATTGCCTACATTTATTGATGGATTTTAATATAATTTCACACAAATGTTGGGTATGATAATATCTCAAGCAGGTTCAACTTTCAGGGTGAAGTTAACTGTGGTTATTTTTAGAAAGAAAAACTGTCATCGCTCTATTGCCTACATTTATTGATGGATTTTAATATAATTTCACACAAATGTTGGGTATGATAATATCTCTAGCAAGTTTGACTTTCAGGGTCCTGGGCTCAAGGTCAAGGTCACTGCAGCTATTTTTAGAAAAAACTTTGTCATCACTCTAGCATCGTCATTTGCTGATGGATTTTAATATAATTTCACACTAATGTTGGGTATAATAATATCTCGAGCAAGTTCGACTTTCAATGACCCTGGGCTCAAGGTAATGGTCATTGTGGCTATTTTTAGAAAAAACTTTGTCATCGCTCTAGTGCCTGCATTTATTGATGGATTTTAATATAATTTCACACAAATGTTGGGTATGATAGTATCTCAAGCAATTTTGACTTTCAGGGACCTGGGCTGAAGGTCAAGGTCACTGTGGCTATTTTTAGAAAAAACTTTGTTATTGCTCTACCGTTGTCATTTGCTGATGGATTTTAATATAACTTCACACGTTTGACTTTCAGGGTCCGGGGCTCAAGGTCAAAGTCACTGTGGCTGATTTTACTAAATTTAGAAAAACTTTGTTTTCTCTATAGTGCCTACATTTATTGATGGATTTTAATATAATTTCACACAAATATTGAGTATGATAATATCTCGAGCAAGTTCAACTTTCAGGCTCCTGAGCTCAAGGTGACTGCAGCTATTTTTAGAAAAAAAACTTTGTCACCGCTCTAGCATCGTCATTTGCTGATGGATCTAAATATAACTTCACACAAATGTTGGGTATAATAATATCTCGTGCAAGTTCAACTTTCAGGATACCGCTCTTCAACTAGGATAATGTTTCCTGTTCCCACTATAGCACCTTCGGGGAGCATCCATCGGTTTCATCTATATTCTTGTCCATTCTGATCTGGTGCTTTGATTAACCCACAGTGGCTCAAATTTCCTGTCTTCAACAAATTTTCATGGTCGGTAATATTTGGTGGGCCATAACCTCAAAATAATATGGGCATAACTCTGGCAATATTTGGCGGACTGTAACCCCAAAATAATATGCGCTGTTCCAAATCATATCCTAACTATACGTAAAGTTTCAGCTTCATCAGATGTAGGAGTTATCCAGAAATGGAATGTTTAGAAAAATCTGTGAAATAGGTATAACCTTAAAATAATATGCACTGTTCCATATGATCTCACTGTATGTAAAGTTTCAGCATCATTGGATGTAAAATAGAGGAGTTATCCATAAACAAAAGGGGCATAACTCTATTATTATTTGATGGGCCATAACCTAGAAATATATAATATGCGCTGCCCCGCATCATGGTCTAACTATGTATGAAGTCTCAGCCTGATCGGATGTAATCTGTAGGAGTTATCCGGAAACGAAAAGTTTACGAAACATTTCAAAGAGGCATAACTCTTATTATTATTTGGTGGACCTTAACCTCAAAATAGTATGCGCTGCCCCACATCATGGTCTAACTAGAGAAAATGGCCACTTGGTCATGTACAGTACAGTCTTAGAAATCTTATTATCCCTCACGATTGTGCGTGATGAATTTCGAATATCACGTGACTTTTTAGCGTGGGTTTTCCGTGGAGTAATCGTGGAACTAGCGCGGGTTTTGCGTGGAGCGTGGAGAACGAACGTGAGCTCGCACAACGCGAGCGTGATCGCGAGCGTGGAAAAGATTAACGGTAAACGCGAAGAGGATTATCTATCTTTCGTTTTGCGAGAAATACCTGTATTGAACCAGTTTTTTTTTTTTTTTTTTTGCGCAAATTGTACATTTATTTTATTAAATGGGGCAGAAAGTAATTATCGCAAAAACACAAATAATTTTAGAGAGTTATACCTTTGGTCATAATCCCGATGAAGTTTATCAGCATGACCCGGGATGCATGTTTTTTTGCACACATGCATATACAAAATTTTCAGCCCAACGTTGGGTCTACAATGACATGACGTGGTAACATTGTCGCATCACTGTCGGCCCGACGTTGGCCTGCTGTAGTGTGCTCGCTCCATACATATTGATATTGAGATATATGTATCTTATTTACTGTACTTACTATATGCAGGAAAGAGGTATGATCTTGAGGAGAAAAGAAGAATTCATACAATAAACACAAACGCCGCTTGGATATCAACAAATTTTTAAAACCCTCGCATATACGATTCAAAAGGCATATCGTCACTTACATATGTTATTATGTATCAAAAAGAGTATCTGACGGATGCATGGGCTCATGCACATACCCACAGCTGATCCTAAAGCACGTGCCCATTGTGGGCATTTGACTGAATACAGCAGTGGCTGACATTTAACGCCGAAAGAGCACGGGAACGGACTGCATCGAACCAGGGTCGTTCATCATACATACCTGTGTAAAGTTCAGTTTTAGAATACTGACTTTTATCTGCTCACACAAAGTATGTTGACCTATGACATATGACTCAAGTTCATGTTCTACAACAATAAAAAGTTGTTTATGACGCACGACGCCATTGATTGACACACCACGTTAACAAGTCCGTGAAATGAACTCCTCCTAAGCCCCACATTATATAGAGAAAATGGGGTTTACGGGGGTATAAATTATTTTTCTCATATTTGTTCTCAGACATAGATTGTGGCTACTAGTTAGAGGCAGTTCTAACGAGCACGCACAACATATGTTTGCCGTATAAATAAGAAGAAAATCAGGGATTTTCATCAGAAAAGTAGCCGTTTTGGATACGTGAAAAAAATAAACTATGTCGCACGGATGCGAGGCCCCCGCCCATGGGGGCTTGAAGAAATATATGGGTTGCATGATGCTTCCACACAGAGCTGAATCCGGCCCGCACACTAGTACTGGTAAACCGCTTAGAGGATCTAAGCCTGTCCAGGAACCGCGGTGCGAGGCGGACCGTCCATGCAAATAACGTTCTATAAAAGGGTTATCCTTTGGAAGCAAGAATACACCACAGAACTGAAATATATGAAGTGTACATGTTTGCTGGGCCAGACTAGCTAGTTTCGGCCAATTAGGCCTCATCAGTGACCCTCAGATATTTTCAAAATTCCACAATGGATTCAATGTTCCAAAAGGACAAGAAAATATAATCTACACTATGATGTAGGGCAGGGAGACGTTTTACTGCCGCCACACATTCCCATTATTGAAAGCAAATGATTCGAATATCAGAAAAGAAAAGTCAAGTTTACTGGTTACACTTTAATAAAAATCCTAAAAATATTTAAACCTACAAGTCATTTTTAACAACATGCCCCCGCCCATTGGGGCTTGAAGAAATACATGGGCTGCATGATGCTTCCACGCAGAGATGAAACCGGCCGCATCCTATTACTGGTAATCCACTTATAGGATCTAAGCCTGCTCAGGAAACGCCGTGCGAGTCGGGCCGTCCATGCTTAAAAACCCTTTTGGTTTGACTTGGTGACAGGGCTTGAGAAGTTATTTCATCTCAATGTCGGGTAAAAGTCAAACTAAATTGGAAGCAAACTCTCCAAAAAGACATACACTGTGTTGAGGGGAAGTTAACCTCAATTCAAACAAACAAAGTCATTTTGAACAACAGCTTAAATTAGCGTCCAGTGTCTGGTAAAAGTCCCACAAATTTTGAAGCAACGTCCCCAAAATGAGCTAAATGGTGTTAATGGGGACTTTAAACCCAAATTCAAACAAAAGACTGAAGAAGCCATCTGATCAGCATCACGAAATAACGTATTTGTCGTCTGCTGATTATTTTGCAAACTTACTTTTGCACACAGGCAAACAGTGTGGGCCCACATAAGACTGCACCTTTTCTGATCAGGGTCCACACTGTTTGCCAAAATTAATTTTATGGTAACCAGCAGATGACAAAGCAGTCAACAATTGTCGTGTTTGGGATTTTATGGTCCCGTCTTGGATATTGGTCGACCGACCGACAGACAAACAGATAGGCACAGACAGACAAGATATACCAACGATCAGACAGACAGATAGAGTTTAGAAAATGCAAGATTGCATCTCGTAAACACTCATAAATTGACCCATCTTTTTGGCAGGTGTAGTGTGGTAATATGGCTCTTTCAAGATGTTGATCGTTAATCAAAGGTGGGCGAAACTCGGCTTACCCGGAGAAAATCCACTTGAACTTTCGGTGCAGAACTTAGCATGTTTTCACTTCCCTCTTTTGTTTCCTCAGATGCTGCAGATGAGACTGCGCGAATGCGCAGGCTGGTCCAGATGAGGCTGAGCGGGCGCACAGGCTGTGAGGTCTTTACTGCTCGTTCAGGACTTACTGCCATGCGCTGGCTCAAACTGCAGTTAGCGAGGCGATTCCATTTTTTTTGTAGTGTTTGTTCGTCGCTGCGATACATGTAAACGTATCTATGACATGACCAGCGTTATTTGCGTAAACAGTTCAGATCCCAATCTGAATGCCCGATGATTGTCTCTGACCAGACTTCGCGGTTGTGCAGGCTGATCAACTCTAGTCAGGCTCCAATCTGAGTCTTTACCGGTCATGCGAATCTTACTGTCATGCGAATCTTACTGTATTTGGCTGGCGCTCGCTCGAACTTTACTTCCAGTTTAACGAGACGATTCCATTATTTATAATAACAATCATGACATCTATATATATAGCATAACTTGTAATAACTCCTGATTTTGTGTGTGCGTGTTTTGTTTTTTGTTTTTTTTTTAAACTGTGTAGATCATGACCAGATGCCTACAAAACGGAAATGCTAACCAAACTGCGCATACGGAAAAGCTGATCTACGCTGGTTAGGCAGGATTTGCAGGTTAATCTTGGGTTTTTGCAGGTCGTGCAAGCACTGGGTCTGATGGGTTAAAGTAACGTTCACAAGAATGATCAGTCATGACTTAAGCATACATTATTACGCCCCGCCCATCGGGGCTTGAAGAAAAAGATGGGCTACGCAGAGCTGAAACCGACCGCACACGAGTACTTGCTTGTTTATAATGACCAAATCGAAATCGCTCTTGAGCACATAGCGAATTGTTCCCAAAGCTCTAGATATCAATATACACCACAACCTCTTGACCCCCGCACATCGGGGCTTAAGAAATAAATGGGCTGCATGATGCTTCCACGCAGAGCTGTATCCGACCGCACACGGGTACTGGTAAACTGCTTAGAGGATCTAGGCCTGCCCAGGCAAAGCTGTGCGAGTAGGACCGTTCATGATTATAAACCCTAATGCTTTCTTTGGGCGCCAGGGCTTGAGATGTCATTTCATCTCAATGTCGGTTAAGAGTCCCACAAAATTGGAAGCAACCTCTCCAAAATGACCTATACAATGTTGCCGGGGACGTTAACCCTCAAATCAAACCAACAAACAAAACATACATAGTTTTTGTTATTTGCGTAAACAGTTCAGTTCCTTATCCGAGTACCTGATGAGGTTTTCATAGACTGATGGGTCAGAACTTTTCTCGCTACACCGCTATCTTTATCACCTCACCGAGGCGTTTCAAAAGGAGCGTGTAGGCTTTGGCCGGCGCTAGGTACTTGGTCTGACCTTTACAAACACTGATCAGTCAGAATCTTTCTCACTACACGGCTAACTTTATCGACTCACCCAGGCGTTTGAAATATGTGCGTGCAGGTTTTTGTCCGGTCTACAAGTCCCGAGTCTTTGCAGTTCGTGCAAGTTTTACAGTCCCAAGTTCGGTCACCATAGACTAAGACATTACGAAAACACGCCTATTGAAATACATCGGTAAAATTTTGGAAGTGTCTCCTGACAACCGGTTGTCAGGAGCATTTTTGCTATGTAAAATGCTCCTGACAACCGGTTGTCAGGAGCATTTTTGCTATCAAAAATGCTCCTGACAACCAGCAATATTTTTCCAATAAAAACCTATGATATTAGTATTATTTTAGTTTCCCTTTTAGTATTTCATGGTTGTTGTCATGTTTAATGCTTTTTTAGCTCACCAGAGCCGAAGGCTCCGGGGGAGCTTATAGGATAGGCAGTAGTCCGTCGTCGCTGTCGTCGTATGTCTTATGTCTGGCGTCAACCTTTTTAAACATCTTCTCCTCTGAACCCACTGGGCCGATTGGGCCCAAATTTTATCTGTAGCATCCTTGGGCTGGGGGATTGAAAGTTTGTGTTTTTTTATGAAAATCGGCTCATTAGTTTGGTTGCTATGGCAACTTAGAGTTTCCATAGACTTATAATGGGGAAAATTGAAAAATGGCATTTACTGCCAAGTCATTGCAGATATTTTGACAAAACTTTTATAGAAATGTTTCTTAAGTAAACTTCTCTCAGCCATATGCATTTATGCCAACCTGAAGGTCCCATAGGTTGTGCTGGGGCGATGCCCCACCCCCTCCACTTCATAAAAGGCCATATATCTCAGAAACCATTCAGATCTCGACCCCTAAACCATATATATATATTCTTGTTCCTATTGATAAGACGCATTCAGTAACACCAACCTGGGGGTCCTCAGGGATGCGCCGAGGTCATGCCCCACCCCCTCCCCTTAATAAAAGGCCAAATCTCGGAAACCATTCAGATCCCCACCCCTAAACAATATATATTCTTGTCCCTTATGATAAGACCCATTCAGTGACATCAACCTGGGAGTCCCCGGGATGCACCTGGGCCATGCCCCACCCCCTCCGTTTCATTTAAGGCCCAATATCTCGGAAACCTTACAGATCCCCGCCCCTAAACCATATATATTCTTGGTTCTTATGATAAGACACATTCATTGACACCAATCTGGGGGTCTTCAGGGATGCGCTAGGGCCTTGCCCCACCCCTCCACTTCACAAAAGGCCATATATCTCAGAAACTGTTCAGATCCCCACCCCTAAACCATATATATTCTTGTTCATTATGATAAGACGCATTCAGGGACACCAACCTGGGGGTCCCCAGGGATGTGCTGGGGCCATGCCCTACCCCCTCCATTTCATAATATCACAATATCTCGGAAACTCTACAGATGGCCACCCCTATACCATATATATTCTTGTCCGTTTTGATAAGACACATTCATTGACACCAACCTGGGAGTCTCCCGGGGCCTTGCCCCACCCCTCCACTTCACAAAAGGCCTTATATCTCAGAGAATGTTCTTAGCCCCACCCTAAACCATATATTCATCTTTCTTATGATAAGACCCATTCAGTGACACCAGCTTGGGAGTCCCCCGCGCACGCCTATGCCATGCTCCACCGCTTTACTTCATTAAAAGCCATATATCGCAGAAATAGTTCAGATCCCCACCCCTAAACCATATACTTGTTCCTTATGATAAGACTCGTTCAATCACACCAACCTGGGGGTCTCATTGTGCTGAGGCAATGTGCCCCGCCCTTCCACTTCATAAAAGGCTTTATATTTCAGAAACCATTCTAATCCCCACCCCATAATCATAAATGTTCTTGTTCCTTATTATTAGCACACCTACTGTAGGGGGTTCCACAGGGGCCATTCCTATCCTTTCCACTTCATAAAAAGGGCCTCAAATCTCCGAAACCGTTCAGATTCCCAGCACTAAACCATATATATACTTGGTCCTTATGATAAGACACATTTAGGGACAACAATTTGGGCTTTCCTGGGATCAACAGAGCATGCCCCAACCCCTCCACTGTTTAAGAGGCCTTACCGATCCCCACTGCTAAACCGTATATATTTTTGTTTCTTATGATATGACACATTTAGTGATACCAACCAGGGCTCCATTGGGTCCACGCCCTACCCCCTCTACTTCATAAAAGGCCTAATGTCTCAGATACTGAGACCACATGGGTGCTCATTTGGGCATGGGGGTTCATTTGGTAGATTTAAATGATATCATGTTAAAATACATGGCTGCCATTGGGCAGTGCCCACCTGAGCTCTGGTGAGCATAGTGGCCCATGGGCCTCTTGTTTTTTGTCATTTTTTAGTATTCAAACAAACTTATTTTATGTAATTTTCATTCCGATTTTTTCATTTTTGGAATAAATTCCAAGAATTGAATCAATCAAATTCTGGCCTATTATTTTTGTAATTGCAATTCTGTTGAACTTTAGACCAGGGTATGTCAGTCTGAATTTAGACCTGGATAACCAGGTTGTATTTGACATGATTTGAAAATAGATTTTAAAGTTATATTTGCTATCCTATCACAAACTGGGGCTGATGCCAGCTGATTAAGAATGGGTTCAAACCTTGAGACATGGAAAAATACTTTCTGTTCTGAAGGATATGGTCTTCAGTCTGCAACAGTTTACTATGGTTTTTGTTTGTTTGACAATTATTTCTGAATGGCCTCGTGTCAAACAAGGTTTTGGATGGAAAAAATACATATATTTGCCAGTAACCATAAAAACCTACATGCATTTAGTCAAACTACCAATATGTGTAGCTATCAGTGAGTCTGGAAAAAATATCTAACATGGCCAGTGGTGGAATGTTTATATCTGAGTGAAGACTGAAAAAATAGTTCTGGACTATGACTTTAAGACCTTAAGACTGTTTCATTATATCAAACATCTGCAATACTGAATAATGGGCTTAGTCCAATATTTGACCACTCTGGTACTCGAAAAGAAGTTCACTGATAACAACCCCAGGACTTGGGGTTGGATGGGTGGGGTGGGGGCTGTGGGTGGGGGATGCCCCCTCAGAAACCAAGACATGGAAAAATTAGCCCAAAATTTTGTCAAAAAGGGATCCACAGTATAGCTCTGTTAGATGACTTAATTTGAAATTTTGGGGATATGATAAAATATGGATATAAAATTTTGTAAGAGGGTTTCAAAGGGTCCCCTTGCCTGGACATGCACCCATTCCACATCCACTTAAGTTTAATACATGTACATATGTATCACTGAAACCATTCAGATCCTTTCCCCTAAACCATGTATATTCTTAAGATAAGACACATTCGGTTTTATTGACTGGGGGTTCCTCAAGGGTAGGTTAAGGTCGGCACACTCTATTCAAGTTTTTGGTACATTGCAGTGATAGATTGTAAACTCCGTTCAGAAAATCTGAATCATCGATGTTTTCGATTCTCGCGTTTAATACTCATTTTAGCCCATACATCACTATGGGAAAGTTTTAGACCTCACCCTCCGCCGATTTCTCCAGCAAGTCGTATGCCTCTGCGATAGCCAGGAAGGTCTGTGATTATTTGGAGAAAAGTGCAAAATCTAAATTTTCTTCCACAGACTAAGACATTCTGACAGGTTCGACACACCCTTTTAAACCATATATAGAAGTGGTTACTGCTCTTGTAAATTACAAGGGCGTCTATGTTTTATTTGCACGATCACTTCATGGAAAATCATTAGCTGTGACACCACATCCGATATCGGTATATTTCTTTTTGACAACTGTTGACAGCACATCGCACTAGTGGCTCCCCGTTCCTAGTGAGCCTCTATCTAGCCATTCGAATGTAAGGTGTGTCGTAACTGCATATCTATTTATAAAGTGCATCACATGGATTTGAATATTTATTATTTTACCTGACAATCATCGTCAAATGGACTTAGTCTGTCGTCTCATTTCTTTGTTTTGCAATTTTCTCCAAATAATCACAGCCTTCCCTGACTGTCGCAGAGGCATATGACCTGTTGGAGAAGTCGGCGGAGGGTCAGGTCTAAAACTTTCCCATAGTGATGTATGGGCTAAAATGAGTATTAAAAGGAAGAAACGAAAAAATCGATGATTCAGATTTTCTGAACGGAGTTTAGTCATTGTACCAAGTATGACCATGCATGTACGTGTAATTCATACATTCATTCTGGAGGCAAAGTATTTCTGATAAAAAAAAAAATGACAGTGTCCTTGAAAATAAAGTTAAGATCAAAAGACCTTAGTCACTGCTTTTCCAGGTCTTAATCATTAAGTTAATGATGCACATACTGATGCAAGTGGATGCACATACTGATGCAAGTGTGGTAAGAATTCACTAAACTGGTTCTAGAGATACACTGCAATCAGTTTCCCAAAGCCAGCAAAAACACACCAAAAATATCATGCCACTAGGGCTGGCTAATCGGAGCTGAAAAGATAATCGGTTATCATCATTCCTGTCATTGCGATCAATAATCGATTAGTAATCACTGAAGATTTGGTCATAAGTTCACCTGTCTGGCTTTCTTTCTGAGCATGACTCCTACCATATGCTGTACTTTGCCATATGCATTTGAACAGACAGGCCTGAGCAAACAGTGTAGACCCAGATGAGACGCTGCGTTCAACTTTCAAGGTCAAGGTCACTGTGGCTATTTTTAGAAAAACTTTGTCATCGCTCTAGCGCCTACATTTATTGATGGATTTTAATAGAACTTCACACATATGTTTCTTATGATAATATCTCGAGTTGCTTTGACTTTCAAGGTCATGACCTCTATGGCTATTTTTAGAAAAACTTTGTCATCGCTCTACCGCCTACATTTACTAACAGATTTTAATATAACTTCACACAAAAGATGCTTATGATAATATCTTCAGCAAGATCTACTGTTGCAGTCATGGCCTCAAGTCAACGTCACTATGGCTATTTTTAGAGAAACATTGTCGTCACTCTAGAAACTACATTTATTGATAAATTTGTAAACAAACTTTACACAAATGTTGCATATGATAATATCTCAAGCAAGTTGGACTTTTGCCATTTCAGTGTTTTCCACACACGAAGTTGTCTTGTGTGAGGGGATTTGTATCGTATGCGATGCCTTGTTAGATATTTTAAGAGTTTACATTTTCCAAATCGTATGATGAATTAAGTTTATACTTAGTATGATGATTGATACTGGTCCAATACCACAACCCATGCACGTGCCCTAAAGGTCAAGGTCACAGACAAAGAATTTTTGTATCTAAAGTTTATTAAGAGCTCATACTCACCAAACCATATAGATTTGCTTCATATTTGGTATGGTAATTATAGTTACAGGTCTAAAGTTGTATATACCCCCACCCCTGACCTCTAGGTCAAGGTCACAGACTTAGTCTTATTATGCTTTTAAAGTTTTACGGCTCATATTTATAGATTGGCTTCATATTTGGCATGATGATAGATACAGGTCCCAAGTCTCATTCACCCATACCAACGACCCTGCCCATGACCTGAAGGTCAAGGTCACACACTTAGAAAATTTTGTTGCAATATGGATTTTAGGGGTGAGGCGGGGCCCTTGGCAGGGGCATCTGTGTCGTCTAGACACATTTCTAGTTTCTCTTTTATTTTCAATCCAGTAGTTATGTTAATATCCAAAGAAGACAAAAAATATTAAACATGTATCAAGAAACTTAAAATACCGGGTTAAGTAACCAAAATAATGCTAATATTGCAGGCTTTCATTGGAAAAATATTGCTGGTTGTCAGGAGCATTTTTGACAGCAAAAATGCTCCTGACAACCGGTTGTCAGGAGCATTTTACATAGCAAAAATGCTCCTGACAACCGGTTGTCAGGAGACGCAGCCTAAAATTTTACTACCAAAAATGGAATTTTTTTTCAGATAAAAATCCTGATAATTTTCATATTTCTGCTCAAAACATAGATTGTGGGTAATCGTTATCACAACCTCGGCGAGGCGGTTGTAACGGGTACCCACAATCTATATAAGAACATAACGATTAACCCCTGTACCCCAGTTTCGCTATATAAAAGTGGGGTTGAAGGGGGTCAAAACTATATAGACATGTTTGCGTGATGAGTAAAAAAGTAGTTGCATTCACAAGGTTTGTGACAGTTGGAAAGAAGGACGGACGGACGGACGAACACCAGTGACGAAAATAATATAACCCCCACAAGCAATAACCAGTGACACCACACAATGAATCGTATACCCTTTAGCTGAAAAATAAAATGTCGTAGCCGGAGCTGACTGGTTTTGGCCGTCGGTCTCATGTTCAGCATGTTTTAAACAAACCATTGAGATCGTACGTAAGCTAGCGCTCGACATGAACAAAGACTCAGAATAACATCCACTGTCAAAGTTAAGTGTTTTCAATCATTTCACCTTGGATAGAACTGCGGCCACTTGTGACGGACGGATGAACAACAATGATGAAAATAATATAAAAACGGGTATATTAAAATATTTACTGAAAATAGATGTCGCAGCCGGCCTCATGTTCAGCATATTTTAAAACAAACCACTGAGATCGTACATTAGTTAGCGCTCTACATAAAACCCGTGCTACTACCATGACCCAAACGACCCCCGCCCATCGGGGCTTGAAAAAATATATGGGCTGCATGATGCTTCCACGCCGAGCTGAAACCGACCCGCACATGAGTACTGGTAAACCGCTTAGAGGATCTAAGCCTGCCCATGCAAAGCGGTGCGAGCCGGCCCGTATATGCATATAAACCCTATTGGTTTCATTGGGCAATAGGGCTTGAGATGTCATTTCATCTCATTGTCGGGTAAAATTCCCACAAAATTGGAAGCGAAGTCTCCAAAATGACCTTTACAGCGTTTACGGGGACGTTAAACCTCAATCAAACTAACAAACAAAACAAAGACCCAGAATAACATGCATTGTCAAAGGTAAGTGTATCATTTCACCGGCCACTTGTGATGGCTGACTATTGATCAGACTGCATGGATGCGCCCGCCAACCTGGAAAAAACCGTCCATGAAAGGTGGGTGCGTGTGTTGTTCCAGCGCCTTCGTGTATTTATAGGCGAAAGGCTCATCAGACATATTACGCATGTGCGTGAAGTAAAAAAAATACTTGCCCTTCGGGAGCAAATTCTTTCCTTCAAGAGCAGCATCCCATCTCGGAAAAGGCTTTATTATTACAAAGCACCACAGAAGTTTTCGGTAGATTGACCAAAAGTTACGAAGTGCAGTAGCTTTACTAATTCTAAACGATTGTCACTAATTTGTATGAAATCCAGGTAGCGGTTTATTAAAGCCGGGCTGTTCGTATCAGAGTGAGGTCAGAGTAGTGTATAAAGGTTTACCTGTAGAATCGATCTGGTCTGGAAATGACAAACAGGGTAGATCCCGGTCAGACAAATAAAGGACGTCTGATTAGAGTCTGCATTGTTTAGAGCATTTAAGGGATTAACGAACGAATGTCTGAGCTCCAATCCAGGGCCATTTTCCCAGCCTACACTCAGACAATCATCAATGCCTCGATTAAAAAATCTTATTGTAATGCTGTTTTCATTATTTCTCCATTAACCCATTTCAGACTGAAAAACCCTAAACGGGTACCCTGGCAAACAGTGCAGGCCCAGATCAGACATCGCAGAACGCGGCGTCTGATCAGGGCCTACACTGTTTGCAAAAAGTTCAGCCTTTTACCTAATCAATTTTGAAGAAAACACAACCTGACACCCTAAATTTTCAAATGGATTTTTCTGCCATATATAAGCTGGAAGATTCCATTTGGTACAAAAAGGGTTAAACACCCCTCGCTTCTCGTGAACAACCTGTGTGACAGATTGCATTTTTCCATGCGCTGTCTCCGACTGAGCACATGATTCCCACGATTTACCGCACTTCGTCATGTAAGCACGTGCAGTTTTACCATACTACGTCATAATAGTGAGCACGCGCACAGTTATTGCGTGTGAAAAGGCACTTACAGGAAACATAATCGCTCGTTTGAGAATTGATCTGTGCAGTCTGATCAGAGCATTTGCTGTTCCTGGGAGCATTCTGATCTCTGGGCTATTCAAAGAGCAACAAGTGAAGACTTTGACCAAAGTGGATGCATAGACTGGGGAACACGTAATTCGATAAGACGTGTAACCATTGAAGACTCAGATCAGCCTGCGCATCCATGCAGTCTGATCAGAGCCTTTGCTGTTCGAATAAGCCTACTATGTGGGATATTCAAAGAGCAACAAGCGAAGACTGGACATGTTGTCTAGATGACCATGCAGATCTGATACTTCTGTAGTAGAAAAAAAGTCTTTGTCGTGCGCCGGCTCATTTACAAGGAAAATGTATAAGAATGCGGTCTACATATGTGTGTGTTTTAGTTTTTCGTCCCACCAACAGCTAATGTCATACAGAGCCGGGTCCTCGGTTAAAAGACTCATCCGAAAGACTGGAGAGGCCCGGGATTGATCCGACAATCCCTTTTATGAGGCGAGTAACGTAACAACTATACGCCGGCTATTATAATTTATTCCTCAATGACAGATTTCATGTTAAGGAGTCCGTTAACTGACTACAGATAAAGGTATGTAATAGTGGCAAATCATTATTATTCTAAATTTCTTTCCTTCCTATTTCATGCGGCGTCTGAATTGGGTCTTCAAACCCGACAACAAAATTCCAGTCCAGATTCTAGAGATAATCAACACATTTGCGCAATACTCTAAACCTCACAGCAATTAGAATAGCGCGGCTATCAATACCAGGATTTGTGACATCAACAATTTTTAATCCCCCGCCGCGAAGCGGAGCGGGGATTATAGGAATGTCTTTCGTCTATCCGTCCTTCGCGGCGGGGATTATAGGAATATCCGTCCGTCTGTCTGTCCGTAACACTTTCTTGTCCGCCCCATATCTCCTTTACCTTTTGATAGATTTTCATTAAACTTTGGTCAAGTGTTAGTCTCAATGAACTGATGTTCATAACCCATAAATGAACCATGCCGAGTCAAGGTCAAGGTTACACTTGAAGGTCACGAGTTTGTTATTTTTTGTCCGTTCTATATCTCCTTTACCCTTGGAAGGATTTTCATTAAAATTTGTTCAAATATTCTTTTGAGTGAGCTCATATGCAGAACCCATAAATGAACCATGCCCACTCAAGGTCATGGTCACAGCTGAAGGTCAAGAGTTTGAAACTTTGATATTTGTGTCTGTTCCATATATCTTTTACCCCATTCAAGGATTCTTATTTAAAATTTGGTCAATTATCCCCCTCAGTGAGCTTATGTGCAGAACCCATAAATGAACCATGCCGACTCAAGGTCAAGGTCACATTTTGAAGGTCACGAGTTTAAAACTTTTAATTTTGTGTCCGTTCCATATCTCCTATACCCCTCAAAGGATTTTCGTTTAACTTTGATCAATTATCACCACTTTGCCTGGGCAGGCTTAGATCCTCTAAGCAGTCAACCAGTACTCGTGTGCGGTCTGTTTCAGTTCCCCACTTTTATATAGTAAAACTAGGGTTTAGATTGGGTAAACGTTATTTTCTTTATTCTGCTCTATAATAATAAAATTATTGTTTGGTGTTTTTTTTTGTTGTTTTTTTTTTTTTAGGGTTAACGACACTGTCAACACTATATAGGTTATTTTGGAGACGTTGCTTCCAAATTTGTGGAACTTTTACCCGACATTGAGATGAAAATCAATAGAGTTTATAGCATGGACGGTCCGACTCGCCCCGCTTTGCCTGGGCAGGCTTAGATCATCTAGGCAGTTTACCAGTACTCGTGTGCAGTCGGATTCAGCTCTTGCAGCCCATCTATTTCTGCGGGGGCCGGCATCCTTGGGGAATCTCCACTCAAACTTATATGTGATCGCTATTTCATATCAATGTCGGGTAAAAGTCTCACAAAACTCGAGCGAAAGTGGTTTCAAACAAACTCTGACAAGTGAAATAGGAGGAAAACCTAGAACATATACATATGCAGAAATACTCTAATTTATATTGCACTCAGCAAACCAAGCTCAGTCTGCACAATGCGCATAAATGCAGTCTGGTCAAACTTTTCTGTGCTCTCTCAGGTTGTCGGGTTGGGCAGTCTCTTTCGTCAAAGGGTCACAATACTGAACCGACTACTTGAAAAGCTGGTGATGCGAAAAAAATGCTGAAAAAGAAACAAGTCAAACAGAACTGCCCC
This sequence comes from Lucinisca nassula, assembly GCA_963580285.1. Classification (NCBI taxonomy): domain Eukaryota; kingdom Metazoa; phylum Mollusca; class Bivalvia; order Lucinida; family Lucinidae; genus Lucinisca; species Lucinisca nassula. The sequence goes on from CAUZLF010000769.1 coordinate 235,904, forward strand.
CCGCCCATCGGGCCTTGGAGAAATAGATTGACCTGCATAATGCTTCCACGCAGAGCTGAAACTGACCACACACGACTTGAGTCAGACCGTCAAGCGCACATAAGCCTTTCGTTTTCATTGGGCAACGGGCTTGAAATGTCATTTCATCTCAATGTCGGGTAAAAGTCCAGCAATAATTGGGAATATGTGTAGTGTTGAAGGGGATGTTAAAGAGGCTGCTCCCATTTTTGCATGACTTTTAGCGACATTGAGATGAAACGACATCCCATAAGCTGCCGTCCAATGAAACTCGACGCACACCACTTTGCTTGGGTTAAGCTCACGTTCGATTGGGTTTTAGCTGTGCGTGGAAGCATCAGGCAATCCAATCTTGGGTGGGGCCCAGCAGTGTTAACGTCAGCACACAACTTATTAAATAACTATTTAAATATTGTGTCTGTGGGTTGGGGTGGCCTTTCAAAATCAATTCAGTTGCTTCACATCACGAAAACACGCCGATATAATTTTGACCCCCTTGAACCCCACTTTTATATGGTAAAACTGGGGTTTCCGGGTGTGTACCTTATTTTTCTTATTTCTGCTCTAAAATAAAGATTGTGGGTCCTCGTTAGAACCGTCTCGATGAGGCGGTTCTAACGAGTGCCCACAATCTATATTTTAAGCAGAAATAAGAAAAATATTACAAGTTTTCACCTTAAAATTTTCATTTTTTTCGGCGAAATAAGGTGGCATTGTATTTTATAGGCGTGTTTTCGTAAGGAATCCGATTTTTAATCAGTTGGGCCAAAAACCGGAGTACCCGGAGAAAAAAAAAACAGGTTCAATTACACAATATTTCTTCAAAATTCCAAAGTTAAGTGCTAAATTTCCTTGGGCCTCATCACGATCTCCTTCTTCGTCGTCTCGGACCATTTAAAACCTAATTCTGTAATTATAACATGCTTTGTCTCACCGGGTCAGTTGGTGTTAAATTTCTTTGGGCGATATTTTGTTTGACCAGGCCAATCAATCAAAATTATCTGCAGCTTAAGCATACTTGGTTTGTTACGTAAGTGCGTAGCGTAAATAATACTACGGATAGCTACATGTATGTTTGATTGCCAATTAAATTGCCAATTTAAGGAAACCGAACACTATCTCTCTCTTCATAGTCACAGAAGCACTATAATCATTTCATGCTTTGTTTCACCGGGTCATTTAGTCTTAATTTACGGTACTTAACCATTCATAATGGTTTCTTTTTATTATTATTTTTATTCCAATTGGTTGTAATTTAATGAACAAAAACCTATACATGTACCTGTAATTCGATAAAAATTGATGCACGAGACAAGCGTGGGCCAACATGGACCTAAGCGTGTAGCGTGAAGGCTTTCCGTGGATCGCGATGGTTGCGAGATACGAGCGTGGACAAACGTGAAATAAGCGTGGATCAAGCGTGGATCAAGCGTGGAACTAGCGTGGGTTTTGCGAGGGTTGTGCGCGAAGCGTAATCCTTTTCTCGTTCATGCACGATCGTGAGGGATAATAAGATTTCTAAGACTGTACTGTATACCCCTGGCCGGCGCCACCCTCGATCTTTCTACGCATAAAGACATATAGAAGCAAAAACAATCTATAAATGTGCCTGTAAGAGCTAAACCAAACAAAATTTCTAAATGGACCAAGGGAGTGAGGGCATCAAAGTTACGGAAGGGGTGGGGGCATCAACGTTACTGAAGCAGCAGGGTGGGGTATGCATCAAGAAAATCTTGGGACTGGTATGCCACATCCATGCTAGTATCCAGTCCGAATTTTTAGGATTTTTACAGTATACTGTGTTAATGATTACTGTTTCAGGGTGATAATTGAGCATGCCAGGGCATCCAGAGGAGGAAGAGATGGCGGTGGTGGTGGTGGTGGCAGAGGAGGTGGAAGATTCGGAGGTGGTGGTGGAAGATTCGGTGGTGGAGGTGGCTATGGTGGTGGTGGTGGCCGCTTTGGTGGTGGAGGGGGCTATGGTGGGGGAGGTGGGAGATTTGGAGGTGGACGTGGAGGAGGAGGAGGTGGTTCTAGGTGAGTGAAGTACACCCTGACCTCTTTATTATCACACTGATGTTATATTTTGCTAACCCTGAGTTCCTTTGAATTTATAACTTGATATGAGAAAGGACATTTACTTGTTTAAAATATAGATTAAATACTCTAGAGAAGTACCACAAAATGGCATGTTTACATTGAATACATTCTGAATGCAGCAGGGATACAGACTAGCGGTCGAAAGTCTGCTGGGAGCCAATAACATTTCGTATGGTCACCCAGCTGGGGATGATAAATTTCACCCATATATGGACATCAAGGGTCGATTTGTAGTTTGTATTGCCTTGAAATGAGCATGCTTGTGCAAAGTTGGTGCCATGTCTTAGTGATGTAGTAAGCCAGTGGAATTAGTTACACTGATCGTTCCAAGGCAGTTCTTATGTCACAGTGTATTTTTGTTAGGGTTTGTCTTTGAGTGTTTGTATTGCTTACATTATTTTGTGTTGGATAGCCAATTGGCCATTTTATGAGAAAGTAACTGTCCTTTTGGCTTTCCGGTATTGTTTTCATTAGGGTCTGTTGTTTCATGTTGTGTTTCTTTCCCTTTGGTGTCTCTGATGGGAGCTGTGGGTTGTATCGATTCCTGATCATGGCCTTCACTTCTATTGTGACCTGCAATGAATTTTAACCTGGACCATATCAGAAAAAAAAAAAAAAACACCCACTTTCACGACATAGCCAATGTTCTGAACCATGGTTTCCTACCTTTGATTGGATGTTGGGGCTTTTCCACTTCTGCTAGAAAAAATATATATGTCAATATGTGTGTGGCTTCAATTTTTCATACCAAGTTATATTTCAAATTATGGGTAGAGGAAATGTAAATATAAGCAAGGAATTTATTTTCTGATGTGCATCAAATTATAAACAGCATTGGATTGTTTTGTTATCAAAGGGTACAACAACCCCTTTGCCAATCATTCACTTTGCTTGTGACCCTTTAGGCTGGCTAATCGGAACTGAAAAGATAATCGATTATCATTCCTCTCATTGTGATTTATGGTCGATTAGTAATCAACGAAGATTTGATCAAAATTTCACCTGTCTGTCTTTCTGTCTGAGTATGACTCGTACAATATGCTGTACTTTGCCATATGTATTTGAACAGAGAGGCCTGAGCAAACAGATGAGATGCCGCAGAATGTGGCGTCTCATCTGGGTCTGCACCGTTTGCCACTCATACAGCTATTTTAGGCACAGCTTTGGGTAGTAAATTGTACTTCTCAAATAATCAATTGCAAGCAAATCAGGAATGATTGTCATTTTTGTGGAATTTATCGATTGAATAATCAAATATCGGATTAATCGTGCCAGCCTTATGATCCTTTAGGCTCATGCTTTTATAACACGAGAAAATTATATTTTTCATCATTGACCCTTTTTGTACCAAATGAAATCTTCCTTCTTGTATTCAGCAGGAGTTCATTTCAAAATTTAGGGGTGTCAGGTTGTGTTTTCATCAAAACTCATTTGGAAAATGGCTGAACTTTTAGCAAACAGTGCAGAGCCTGATCAGATGCCGCATTCTGCGGCGTCTGATCTGGGCCTGCACTGTTTACCAGGGTACCTGTTTTGGGGTTTCTGGTACTAAATGGGTTAAGTAGCATAATTCCCAAATGAATGCTGTGTGTACGCATTAGAATTAGCTTCTTGAGGCAATTCTTATATGTTCACACAATACACCTTTGTTAGAAAATATTGAAAGGATGTACAGTAGAATAACTATTTTAAGACCACCTTTGGGACTGTTCAAAAATAGTCTTTTAGACCACTTTTGAACAGTCCCACCACTAAAGTATACTGAAAGTAGAAAACACTAGAAAACTTAAACTTTTAAAGCATAATTTAACTTAATTTTAGGTTGTCTTAATAGTAGAATTTCAGTGTACCGTTACCCTTAATGTGCCAGATACAACAGGTATTGTCTGCTGGTTACGTTAGAAGTAAGTCTTGCAAACAGTGTGGGCCCAGTCTGATAAGGGTCAACACTGTTTGTCCATATGCCAAAATATGTTTGAAAAGTTTGCAAGAAGATGCAGCAGACCACATAAACAGACAACATTTTCAGCTGCAGTTTTTTTAACCCTTCTCTTGCTGTTCATGACAACCCCTATCTTTTCAAACAGTGTAGACCTATCCAGATCGGATGGCTTCTCTGATCAGGATCTACACTGTTTGGCATTGAGTTTATGAATTTGTAGCAATAAATTACATCAAGGAATTTTATAGGTTGATAGACAGAAATGGGTGTGGCTTAAATAAATATACAGCAAGATAAGGGTTAATGGCATCTTACAGCTTTATTATTCCCATAATGCCTCCTTACCTGATGGTATGAGTTAACCTTAGTGGCTCGGAACTACCAATGCTACAAACAAATTTTCAAGGTTCAAATGTGTTCATACCACAGGAGCGTTGAAGTGCAACTGTATAGCTAATGCACTGTTGAACATTTCAGGAACCCTCCTCCACAGAGGACTGACTACCGTGTCACAGTTGAGAACCTCTCATCCAGAGTCAGCTGGCAGGTAGGTGTAGTCAGCAGATGAGATGTCTTAAAAGTGTCTCAAAATTACTGTTAATGTTGACACAGTTCAGCCTGCTAAATAACCAGGCTGATCAGATATTTCTGATACATGATCTGGGGCCAGTTGTTCAAAACCTTTTTACCTTAACAAGCTCGTTTGTGGTCAAATTGTTAACTGCTCTAGTAAGCAAAATACGTAATACAGTGGTATTTTTGTTGAAAAAAAATGTGAGCAGCTTTTGCATTTGGAAAATCTGCTCATTTTTCCAGCAAAAATATTAGCATATTTGCTTGTATTGAATGATCAAAGTTTTATGACACCTTAGCTAAGGTCATCATTAGTTTTGAACAATTGACCCCTGACTAGCTTGCTCATTCATTTAACCCATTTTGTACTCAAGTTACCCTCCCCCTTATATATACAGCAGGAGTCCATATCGAATATTTGGGGTGTGAGGTTGTTATTTTTAGACATAGTGAAGGTTTTGATCAGATGCAGCATGCATTGGCATCTGATCTGTACCTGCACTATTTGCTCATTATCCGTTTTGGGTTAACCCTTTTTGTACCAAATGGAATCTCCTTATACATGGCAGGTGTCCGATTCGAAATTTAGGGTTGTCGGGCTGTGTTTTCTTTAAAATTTATTTGGAATTGCTGAACCTTTTGCAAACAATGTAGGCCCTGATCAGACGCTGCGTTTTGCAGCGTCTGATCTGGGCCTGCACTGTTTGCCAGGGTACCCCGTTTTGGGGTTTCCGGTACGAAATGGGTTAAATGAACAATGGCTAAAACATGTGAGTTGGGACAGTAGCCTGCAAAACATACCCTTAAATACAAATTTTCCATGCATTCTGACTGCTTTGTCTTTAATATTAGAGGTGGTTTATATTATCTATTTCAACAGTCAAAGTTGTGGACCAGTGGGAATATTTTGTAAGTCATTACTAAATGACTGTCCCCGGGGTATCTTCTGCTGGATGCTGAATGTTGCATGTTCATCTTTAATGACTTAAATGTAAATATACTTGTATGTATAAAAGCACACAAACAAAAATGTAGGCTTGTACAAAGCTCTTATATAAGGATGCGTAACAAAGATAAGAATGGGATATTTTCCTTATTGTTGGAAATATAAGCTGTTGGGTACTTTTCAGAATCGCCTCATTGGGGCATTTCGGAGAAGTACCCACAATGTGTGTATTATAAGAATCTTATATGGGTGTGAGAGGTGGATGGACAAATCCGTCCCATGGGTCACGGTCCTGTATCATGAGGCTTGCCGAGTGATCCCGAGGGACGGATTTTTCTATCCACCCCTCACACCCAGGATTTTTTTTCTTGCATACCTTCCATTTTTTACACGGATTTTTAATGCTGCACACACTTTGGTTATCGACATCCGCCATATTATGATGACACTACAGGAATGTTTAGTGACGTCTTCTAACGTGCTGTGATGTCAACCTTAACGACGGCGCATACAGTGCATTTATCAAACACGCGATTCTTTTCGATTTTGGGTCAGAATACCAAGGTCAGAACTTAAATTTCTATCCCAGGGTAAAATCACGGATTTCCTTGTCTGGTGTGCAAGAACAACCCATTGCCTGCGGGAAACCCCTAAAGGGGTACCTTGGTAAATGGAATGCGGCGTCTGATCAGGGCTTGCACTATTTGCTAACAGTATTTTGTGTCAAAAATAGGCCTACCACCCCTTATATGAAAAATGGGCTTGTCCAACATATAGCCCCCCCCCCGCCCATAGGGGCTTGAAGAAATATATGGGCTGCATGATGCTTCCACGCAGAGCTGAATCCGGCCCGCACACTAGTACTGGTAAACTGCTTAGAGGATCTAAGCCTGTCCAGGAACCACGGTGCGAGGCGGACCGTCCGTGCTAATAAACCCTATTGGTTTCATTGGGCGACAGGGCTTGAGATGCCATTTCATCTCAATGTCGGGTAAAAGTCCCACAAAATTGGAAGTAACATCTCCAAAATGATCTTTACAGTGTTGACGGGGATGTTAAACCTCAAATCAAACAAACCAACAATGGAAGAGTCCACTAGTATACAGTGAGTTAATGGAGAAATGATAAATATGATCACATAATTGTCTTCCTTATGCATCCTTATTTGGAGCTATGTAGGATGTTATTCGTTCATAACAAAAACAAGTACATTTTCAAATACGTTTGAAGTGGCATGGTAACCTTAACTTTGCTGAGAAGATCATTCTTATTAATGCAAGCATTTTTGTTTATACAGCATATATGTCAGGATTCAGCATAAAAGGCCAAGTTACCTGTCAAAAAGAATCTCATGGCTGTCCCGGGTAATTTTTCTTGCATAAATGTGCTGCTCTGTGCTGAATGATAATGGATCATTTAGAATTGTACAGCTGCAAAAAAGGGGGAGTTGTGTTTCTTTTGAAGATATTTGCACTGCACTGGTTATCCACTTGTGTGTAAGCCTGCCCAGAAAAAAGCGTGATTAGTTAAACTTTTGGCTCGATATGACTTAGTGTTGACAGAACCACTGGCCGAAAAAAAAAAAAAAAATAACAACAAAAACTCCTAAACTATTTAAATATTCTCATAGGAAGAGAAAAGGTGGGTATTTTATGATAATTGAAGAACAGTTTTCCTTATTTCTCTATTTAAACCTATGTTATGGGTATTCATTAGAACCACCCCCACGAGGCGGTTCTAATGAATACCCACAACATAGGGTTTTATGGAAAATTGACAAAAACTATCCTTCAATTATCACAAAATACCCACCTTATCTGTTCTTAATCTTCTGCATTGTTTTGGACATAAGGGAAACAGTAGTTATGGTTAATATGCTATTAGTCAGATGTCATTGGCTGGGAAAGGAATCACCTATTGCATGTTTTTCACACATGTATCTGTATGGGAGATAAGGTAACATGCTGTTTAAATAATTGGGTTTATTTCTGTAAACCAGTCTGTTACAAATGGAAACAAGGAACACTCACTCACTCTCTAGCTTTTGTCATTCTCCTCATGTAAAATCCATGAAAGGCACATGAGCCAGCACAAGAGAAAACCTTTGATAGGACTTGTGCAACGGGTGTAGACTAAGATCAGCCTACGTTTCTGCACATCCTGATCAGAGTCTGCTGATCTGGATGCACTTTCTGCAGCCTTTGGACTATCTTATTTTATGGTATTGCTTAACACATACTGCTTTCAGCATTGATGAGAAGCTGATGGGACATTTTGGTATTATGGCTTGTATGAGAGTAATCTACTTGAGAAAAAAAGTCCATATTACATGCACCATACTCAAAATCTGATCTTGTCCCGGACATATATAACCTGAGGACGCAGGTTCGATACCAGCCGGGGTCGGCAACATTCTTTTGTGGAGATTGATCATGAAATCTTTTCTATGGTCATTCTCTTCCTTCCGCTGATTCAAGAAGGGCAGCTGTCAGTGGGGCCCCCGCCCATAGGGGCTTGAAGAAATATATGGGCTGCATGATGCTTCCAAGCTGAGCTGAATCCGGCCCGCACACTAGTAGTGGTAAACCGCTTAGAGGATCTAAGCCTGTCCAGGAACAGCGGTGCGAGGCGGACCGTCCATGCTAATAAATCTTATTGGTTTCATTGGGCGACAGGGTTTGAGATGTCAGTTCATCTCAATGTCGGGTAAAAGTCCCACAAAATTGGAAGCGACGTCTCTAAAATGACCTTTACAGTGTTGACAGGGACGTTAAACCTCAAATCAAACAAACAAAACAAACAGTTTCTGGCGAAAGAATGTGCACTGTACTGGTTAACCGATTACATATATTTAAAGCATGCCCAGGAAAATTGTGGATAGGTAAACTGACCGGCTCATAAATGACTTAAAATAGTGTTGACTGGGCCGTTAAACTCCAATACAAACAAACAAACATATATAACCTGTACCACCCTCTGGGCTAATACAGCAGATGACAAATTGTTTACATACTTTTTTCGTTTCCCCAAAACGGGACTTGACATCTGCATATTGTCTCAATGGGATGTTAATTCCTGTTTTCTGGGGAAAATGAGAAAAATATTTCAAAATCTCATCTGCTGAAAAACTTAGCCATCCTGCAGAGTGTTAATCTGAGTGAACAATGACCACAGAAATGCTAAGGACTGTGTTTTTGATACAGTGCATATGAGCCATGTCATAAGAAAACATGTTTGAAAACATGGTCAGTGCATTACAATAACACATTCGTGCGACACAGCGCGTTTTTTCATCTCCAAAATGGCTACTTTTCTGATGAAAATATGTGGGATTTTTCTTATTTATTCTGTAAACATAGGTTGTGTGTGCTCATTAGAAGCGCCTCAATGAGGCGGTTCTAACGAGTTCCCCCAACCTATGACTTGGAGCAGATATATGAATAATAATGTATATCTCTGTGCAGTGTGCACCTCAGTATTTATAAAGTGGGGTTTAATGAGGTGATCTTTTAACAAACTAGTTCTCTGTACAGTCTGGGTGTCCACACAGTCAGATCAGAGCCTTGTTAATCTGAACAAGGTATTTATCAGCAGATAGAAGGGACACTCTTATCGCTCTTAACCACAGCTTCAGATAAAGAAGTGTAACGAGGATAACCAAATGGAATCCTCAACATATATGGCAGGAGTCGGTTTCGAAATTTAGAGGGGCCCGGCTGTGTTATCTTTAAAATTTATTTGGAAAATAGCTTAACTTCTTGCTAATAGTGTACGTCCTGATCAGACGCCGCCTGTTCTGTTTGCCAGGGTACCCGTTTTGGAGTTTCCGGTACAAAATTGGTTAAAACAAATCTATATATGATTGTCTAAGAAAAAATCTTCATTACTGCTCCTAATATTAGGAGCCATGTATACACAAGCAACAGTCTTTGGTATTAACATTTACTAAAAACATTTCTTATGATGTGGTTCATATGGTCTTTAACATAGTACTTTAACAAAGAACATTAAGTGATCCCGAGATTCAAGTGGTTTTGACATTCATGTAATCACGATTCATTCATTCATAATGCAACAGAAAAAAAAGAAACAGAAATTAATGTTAAGGCCGAAAAAAGAATGTTGGCCTTTGCAGCCTGGCAGTGCTCTCTCTCTAGCTAGGTTTCCATATAAGTGCCATATGATTTAATAGGGCTGTAAAATGCTGTTTAACAAATTAGATGTAGGTCAAGCACAAAACAACCATAAAAGAAATTGGAAGGCTTTTTAAAAATCATTATGAAAAACAAAATAATTTCCTTCTTCAGGAAAAAATGAAATTCATGTACATTGGTTATTTTGTACTATAAACATTGTAAGAAATATGTTTTGCAACATAGCAGGTGAGGGTTGGGTAAGCAAATGTGCTGTGTATCTTTGCTGGTAGGACATCTAGCTGATATCGGCTTGCAGCTGGACAAGACTTCCAGTCCTTGCAGCATGTAGGGATAGAGGGGAATGTTTTTATTCTGTTACTGTAGCATCACTCTTTTTCTTCTTTCATTATTTCCCTTTTATCATATGAAGTCGCGTCTGAGAACGTAATAACGCCATGTAATAAATTTGATAATCCACTAGTGGATTAAATATGAAAATTAGCTAGATACGCCCCGTAACGTTACATGTACGACATCCTTAACGATGTTGCATTTACTAATGGTGTAATATTGACATTTTTGTTAAACAATCATGAATAAAATGCATTCTAAAGGTCATAGGATAAATAGAATCTTGCATTCGTGCTCATGTATTATTAAATTTATTAAACTCGTTGAAGAAAAGGGATAAAATGCTCGGCAAAGCTTTGCATTTTATCCCTTTTCCTCAATTTGTTTAATGAATTCAATAATACATGAACACTCATGTAAGATCCTCTATGTTATTCTCTTTTGTTGTATCTACTATATTTTCTGTCTTTTTGTCTTCCTTTCTCTAGCCTGTGCCTTGGTAGCTCAGTCAGATGCTCCTCTGACTGGTGGTCAGGGTGTCACAGGTTTTATACCTGCTGGGTTAGCAACATTCTTTCATGGAGTTTGACCATGAAATCTTTTCTAGTCATTCTTCCTTCTGGCTAAAGAATATGCACTGAACTGGTTAACCACTTATGTATAAGCCTGCTAAGGAGAATTGTGGTTAAGTAAACTGACTAGCTAGATATTACATAGTGTTGACTGGACCTCCTCTCCAAACATACAAATTATCTGGGGATGACAAAATGATGCACATGGGTGTACTCTTTATTTATAACTGATGTATTATTAATGAAGAGCTTAGTTACAGTACAAATTTCCCAAATGTATTAATTTTAACCAGTTTACAAAATACCCAGTTTTAATATCAAATATAACTACCCATCACTACAATTATAGCCTTTTCACCAGACGCAGGTCTGGGACAGTCTGACACAAAAAAAATCTAGCCAGAAATGCCACCGGCATGTCCCTTTTCCCGTGACCTCCCCAGCGTCGAGTCCTGATTGGTCGCTGATGTCACATGACCTATCAGACCAATAGGCAGACGATACAGGTCACGTGACCGATTTTCGCGCCGAGAAGATCATTATTTTTTCAGACTTGCTTGGGATAGGATGGTCAAACTACATTCCATGGAAGAATGAATAAACGGATAAGTGTTTTATTCTTTTTTGATTTTGCACTTACCTTGAGTTTCCACAACGTACTTAGGCTTTGTAAGCTTACTGTCTATTCCGAAATTCTTAGAGACTTTATTTCGCGTGTTTCTGCCGACATTACATGTGTAGTGGTTGTCCGCCATTTTGAATTTTCACTTGGAAGTTTTGTTTATCATGTGATCAACCGTTTTTGGTTTTTGATAAGCACCACACTTCTTTTCATGTTATGTGCCAGGGTATACGCTCGTATTATTCCTGGTAATGTTTTAATAGAAGTCGGCGTTGTGGAAACTTAAATTGCCAGAAAAGAGGACGGTTTTTGTGCGTGTTCCTTCCACTTCCGGTATCGGAAGACGTTGTATCGCTGAATAAAAATTCTCAGCATTAATTTAGTTTTGAACATGTGCAAGACCCGTCTTCGTTTAGCACTTATAAATCCCACGATGCAGATGGATAATATTCAGGTCCCTTTGGGCCTTTCTATAGTATCTTCTAAACAGAATCCATCCAATTCGTGTGGGTCACCTTTGCCGAATCAAGATGAGCCAGTCTATGTCCCCTCCTCCCATTTGGGCCTGGGTTGACTAGGATAGGTTCGTCGACCGCCCCGTAGAGACCCTGCTCATAATTGCGGGGACTCCGGGGTGCGGGGAACCTATGCCCAAAAATTTTTTCCGAATCCATGTTACATACGAATTTTGGTACGGTTCCGATCCCGGTTTTTATCGGGTAACCTTTCCGGACCTTCAGTACTTAGTTTACCTTGGTCATATGCTTCTTTCATCTTATTATGATAAATTTTTGTTATCATAATCATTATATGGATTGTTTTCCCTTGTAAAACATACTGACTTGGGCATCGTTTATTGGAATACCGTGACTATTGCTTTTGTTTATTTCCCGGTCATTTTTTCACATGCCATGGCTGTCTACCACCATGTTGCATGTTTGGCGCAACTCTGCTCTTGATAACTGGTTCAGTTTTTAACTGAGCATAGTAAATGAAAACTTAGAGCCTCAGCGCCTCTTGATTCTAAAACTATAAGCGGACCATGTCTTCCCAATGTTTTCAGAATCAAGCTTCAAGACCGTGGGCACTCGTCTTTTTTGAAGTCTTCGGAGAGCGTATCAAGTACAGGTACCGCAACCAAGAGACGCTCTTCGACTACTTCCGATGACTTTTAAGTGCTTATCACCCTCGACTAGAAGATCTCAATCAGTCCTCGTCTACTAATAGATCATTCTCAGATCAGGGTACACGGTCCTTTCGTTCCAGAGGTCGGACTGGAACGAAATCTCCCAATAGAGGAAGACACAAGTCTAACAAATGACTTTCTTCCTTCCCCTCCTCTTCATCTTCTCCCAGTAGGAGCCGAGCTTTTTCAGTTCTATCAAGCCTTGGCTTCTTTTATTAAATATACTTTGAGTTTTATGAGTTTTGAGAAAGGGTTACTGGATTGAGTTCGTTAGGAATCCTTTCTCTTTCTCACATGCGAATACTATTTCTGGTAAATAGTATCAAGAAAAGAAATCTTTTTATTGGAAGAGGAAGGGTTCTTCTCCAAAAGAAAGCCGTGTAAGTAGAAAAATTTCTCCTTTCCCCAGGCTTCTACAGGCGGATCTTTCTGGTCGAGAAGAAAATGGGAAAATCGACTCATCATCGACTTCTCACACTTAACACAGATGATGCAAGTCGATCATGTCAAAATGGAAACTTCGTCCTCGATTAGTCAGGTCAATTCTCCCAAATTCGGGGACGATTTCCGTAGTTTTAAAGGACGCTTACCTTCACATCTCCATCCATAGGTCATTACGCAAATTCCTTCGTTTCACCTTGGATGGAATTTTGTGTATCAGTCCGTTGCCTTTCCTTTGTTGGATTTGTCAACGGATCAATGAAAAGAAAAGAAGAAAATGGGAAAATCGACTCATCATCGACTTCTCACACTTAACAAGATGATGCGAGTCGATCGTCTCAATATGGAAACTTCGTCCTCGATTAGTCAGGTCAAATTTCCCAAATTCGTGGACGATTTTCGTAGTTTTAAAGGTCGCTAGCCTTCACATCTCCATCCATAGGTCATTACGCAAATACCTTTGTTTCACCTTGGATGGAATTTTTGTGTATCAGTCCGTTGCCTTTCCTTTGTTGGATTTGTCAACGGATCAATGTTTTTCCCTGTTCACCAACTTAATGGAAATTAATTAAGCAGCTCTCATCATAGAATTAGGCCCCAATCTCGTGTAGTGTTCCGATGATGGGTTTTGTCATCATTTTTACAGATACTGTTTATCATACCTTGTCCTAACGTGTACAGGTTATTGTGAATTTAGATTTCATACACTTTATCGAGAAGTTGAAATTGACTCTACCTCAAAGATACTTCTCCAAATTTTTTCACGCCCCGAAAAACTTTCGATTTATGTCAGGGGTTTGTTTCCCCTTTTTAGAACTTAGTAATTGGATCCAGTTTTCCCTGGACAATCTCATCTTAGACCTTTCCAGTTTTTTTTGCTAATATTATCACTGGAAATACCATACGGTCTATAGGAGCAATAAATTCCATTATCAAGATTGCTCTCTACGATTTATGAATCCCTCAGTATCAAATGGGGTCTCCTCTTTTAGAGACTATTCCCTATTTGTTTGTTCGCATGCCAGCCTTTCAGGTTGGTTTCCCACTTTGAACCTCAGGGATTAGTTGTTCAGGAAACGTGGGGCCTATATTAGGCGGGGCTATATATATATATGTGTGTGTCTTGTGTATGCGTATATGTATGTATATATGTATATGTGTATAAACATTCTGAAACTTCAGACAAATTTCCTTGGTTTATCAGTTCTTCATAGCTCCAAACTGAGGAACACCTTCATTATTGTTACTCCAGACAAATGAATAGTGTAGTTTTTTCTACTTATCAGGGAGTGAGATCATTACTCTTCCCTGTTGGCTTTTACATGGAAGATTATAACTTGGTGTCTTCAGGAAGGTGTGTCTATCCTTGTCGGACACCTCCAGGCAGATTATGTCATTGAGATCGCCCCTATAGACCAGTTCACCATCCGTTCTCTACTGGGCGTTTTCTCAAATGGAGAGAACCTTTATTGGGCCTTTTTTGATCAAATGTCCAAACAACTCGGTTCTCCAATCAACTTCCTTTGTGTTTCAAGTTTCAGATCACCTGGAACATGCAGTTGATTTAATATCTCTAGATTGGGGGAATCTTTTACATATGCGTTTACACCATTCAACTGAATTCCTCTAGTTCTAGGTAAAAAATTCAAGCGTCCAAAAGCCGAGCCATTCTGATTACGCCTCCTATGGCCTCAGAGATCTTGGTTTTTTAGTCAGTCTGAGCCTAGTCTCAAGACTTGCAACCCGTCTTCCAGTAGTTCCAGATCAAATATCTAAAAGGTGTGGGTCAAGCATTCCATTTCAATCCAGAAATGCTTTACTTACACATCCAGATGTTGTCAGGAATCAAACCAGAGGTAGACACTTTTCTGGTTTCTCTGCCGAGTGTATCTTCAAATATAGAAAGATCTCCACTCTCAAGTTTTACTCTGGAAGATGGAAGATAATTTCTAGTTGGTGTAGAAAAAGGGAAATAAATCCAGACAATTCCTCTAGGGAGGTTTTTTACCGGATTTCTTTTTCTGTCTGTTCTCTACCCTTCAATTTCTATTTCATCTAAGAGAAGGGTACAGATCAGTAATCTCGAACATGTTAAAATTTTAGTCGGCTTCACACTTTTTCATTAAACCCTACCATCACCAGCTTATTAAAGGGGTTTTTTCACTATGCCGACAGGTTTCCAGGACTTTGTATCCAAATGGAATCTTGCATGAGTATTGTGGTCTTTTCTAAACCACCTTACTATCCGGTGAATTCAGCTTCTTTTATTCATTTGATAGGCAAGCTGTATTTCATTTGACATTTGCTTCAGTTCGTAGAAGTTATAGTCATGCTTTGCCAATTACAGAGGGTTGTTTTCAGGTATGAGAAGAACAATGACTTCTTTTTCTCTTCTCATTCAACCTATTTTTGTTTCAGGCTATAAATAACCTTGTCTGAAACTATTATTTGTCCTGTCATTTCCAGGATTCGTGGATCGTAGGCTAATGTGAATTTTTTGTATACATTAGAATGTTTAAAATGTTTCGAGATTATCATGAGAATTTTTTCTTTTCAATCAAGGGGTTTTGGATATATTTCTAACCATCCTTGATTGCAAAGTGGATTTGTAAAGTGATAAAGCTTCTACCAGTATATGCTAATTTCACTTCTGCCCTATTATCATTCAGAATACAGTATGAGGTTAGAACCTTCTACATTTTGGGCATATTGGAACTCCGTTTTTTTTCTTCAGAATGTTTTTTCTTACTGCGTAATGGATGTTCCAACGCTACTTTTCATCCCTTCACCTAAGGTGCTTGGTTCCCATTCGTAGTGGTACTCATTCCTTGGGTAGTTTAGTAGCTTCTCAATCTATTATGAGCAGCACTTATTTTTGGATTTTATTTTCCTTGGTTGTTTGTTAGCCTGTTTGAATAGGTATGAACCTTCTATTTTGACTCCGGTTCCTGTCCATTTATCTTCTCCACTTGTGAATTTTGGATTTGGATCCCTTGCAGTCATGGTGGATACTCTCTTACTTTACCATCATTGGATGGTTTTAAAAGGGGTATAAACAACCAAGGTTGGAGGAGTTAGGTATGTATAACTTTATTTTTCATCCAACCCTCCACTTGCTTTGAATTCAGGCTATAATTGTAGTGATGGGTAGTTATATTTGATATTAAAATGATATTTTTAATGTAAAATTAATTTTAATTAATAATATACCTACCCATCACTACAATGGTATGTCCCGCCTCCCAGCCCCGCCTGAAATATTTGTTTTCCTGAAAGAAATAATGATCTTCTCGGCGCGAAAATCGGTCACGTGACCTGTATCGTCTGCCTATTGGTCTGATAGGTCATGTGACATCAGCGACCAATCAGGACTCGACGCTGGGGAGGTCACGGGAAAAGGGACATGCCGGTGGCATTTCTGGCTAGATTTTTTTTGTGTCAGACTGTCCCAGACCTGCGTCTGGTGAAAAGGCTATAATTGTAGTGATGGGTAGGTATATTATTAATTAAAATTAATTTTACATTAAAAATATCATTTTATATTACAAGATTAATGTTTCAACAGCTTCCTGTAAGGGTATCACTTTTGATGTAAATATGACAAGATTAATGTTTAAACTGCTGCCTGTAAGGGTAATACTTTTGATGTAAATAATGATAGTCATAAAAGGTATCTTCATATACATGAAACCAAATCATAGATTAGTACATATGCACAGAAGGAGCTAGATTGCATCCATGTTTATGGTTTGACAAGGATCAGTATTTCTTGTCATAGAAATCAACATGGAAACACTTGTCAGTTTCAGAGACAAAATTCCTTGTCATACTTAAGACTGACTCTCAATATTTTGCCATTTTCTTTTCAGAATATGTTCAGTATTGCAAAAGGGTCTCATTTCGGTTGAAAAATAAAGCCAGTCAGTCAAAAGGAGGCTGCCTTTGCATCTGGTTAGCACGAGATTAGTCACATGACCTCCCTGCTTGGAAGGTTCACCCCACTTGGAAGCCCGAGTCCTTAATATCACGAGTTTGTGGCATCTAGTCAGGCAAATGATGGAAAAACACGTAGATTAGGACCAGTTAAAGGGACGAATAAAAGGGTTCATAGGCATATTGAGGTGCAGGCCTGCCTAGAGTATAAAGCCGCTTGTAGTTTGGTGGTACGTTTTCTGCTCTTGGGCGTTCAGGCTTCAGGGTTTGAGGATTCAGGGCACCTTATTCGTTTGGGCTTTACGGGTCCGAGGTTATAACCCACTACCAGAGGTAATTTATTATGGTTAATAATATACATGTAGAACAGGTAATATATAGCTACCATATAGAAATAATTTTCTTCTTATTAGCTGATTTTAGAATAAATTGTTTTTATAAATGATTGATGACAGACTAATTTTGAATCAGTTTAGCAAACTAAAAAGAAAAAAAAAAAACAACAACAATTTTGCTAGAAAATCAGCAAATGAGGCACTTGTATAAGTTCATTATTTAAACTAGAAATAAATATTGACTAAAGCATTGTGCCAATCTGTCTGAGAATACCTATTTTATCATTACAGTGACAGAATTTGAAATTATCGCATTCTTGAAAGCTTACCTTTGTAGTTAGTTGTTATATATCCCAGATTAATACAGTACCATATGATTCTAATAACAGTTTATTCCATGCAGCAACCACAATCTGATGGAAAGAAGAAGAGGTAAAACTAATATTAAAGGTGCATAAAAGAGCAAAAGGGTTCCTAAAATAAATATTTCTTTTGTAGGATTTGAAAGACTACATGCGGCAGGCTGGGGAAGTTACATTTGCTGATGCTCATAAACTGAGACAGGGAGAAGGGTAAGCTGCTGATAAAGAAGTGTTAGGGATGCATCCACCAACAAGGCCAGACGTTGAAACTGTTCAGCCTTGCAAATTTTTGCGACAGTCAAAAAAGTTGTGTGCTCTCTATTATAGACTTGTTTTAGAGCAAATCGGGGTTCATTTTTGGTTGTTTATTGGTGTCCGTCCTATGTCTAAGAGTTTTATTGGTTCCACTATATGATCTGGTGCAAAAAATCACATGATAGTTTTTGATGAGAAGGTGTTGATTAGCTGTCCGACTCGAAATGAGTATAAAAGACATCAGGTTATTCATTATGTCAACAAAATAGATTGGCTGTCATATATGTGAATACAGAGTTACTGCTTGAACATGTACTTTAATGCTACTAGCTCATTTTCAACTAGAAAAAAATGGGAACAGAAAATTGGACAATTAACCCATTTCAGACTGGAAACCCCTAGACGGGTACCGTGGCAAACAGTGCGGGCCCAGATCAGACGCCGCAGAATGTGGTGTCTGATCAGGGCATAGACTGTTTGCAAAAAGTTCAGACATTTTCCAAATAAATTTTGAATAAAACACAACCTGACACCCTTAAATTTTGAAATGTACTCCTGCTATATATAAGGAGGAAGATTCCATTTGGTCTTAAATGGGTTAAAAACTCTTCCTTGAAGACAATATCATGATGACCTATAGCTACAGGCATAATACAGGGCCATGTGCAATTGCTTAAGGCTAGTTTTAATTAATCTTGACACTGTTTCCAGTAGTAAAATAGTTTCTGTGGTCATTCTCTCTTTTTCTCTGGTTTCAAGGAGGGCATTTATCCATTTCTG
This sequence comes from Lucinisca nassula, assembly GCA_963580285.1. Classification (NCBI taxonomy): domain Eukaryota; kingdom Metazoa; phylum Mollusca; class Bivalvia; order Lucinida; family Lucinidae; genus Lucinisca; species Lucinisca nassula. The sequence continues at coordinate 254,456 of CAUZLF010000769.1, forward strand.
GTGAGAGACTGTACACTGTTGTGGTTAACCACAGGTATAAGCATGTGCAGGAAAAGTATGGTTAAATAAATTGACAGGCTTGATATAATCATAAAAGTGTGGCAATTGAATATTGAACTGAAAGCCCCTCCTCCTTTACACCTCCATCTCCCATAGAAAAAAAATAATTGTTGTGAGAGACAAGATGTGAATATGGAAACTGTGCTGTCCTGCAGTGGCTCTTGTTATATGCCCGTTTGAAAAATGGGACGTATTATGGTACTGGGTTAGTGTGTCCGTTTGTGTTACCTTTTTTGTTTCCGGCTAACTGCTACAGTTTACATTCAATCAAGCCTAAACTTGATTCATATTTAGACCATGATGTGGAGCAGTGCATGTTGTTTCAAGGTTACAGGCCATCAAATATGCTGAGCCAAACACATAACGCAACACAGATATGGTTAAATTTTCATGGTGATTTCTAGTGCAGGATGGTCTGGATGACATATGTTGCTGAACTATCACCATTGAAAGATTTGGTTTCATTGATTTCGTTTTCCTGAGTATGGTTTATGGCGGTCGAAACCGATTGGTCAAAACAATAATTTTGATTCCATGAGCTTCCGGATACATCTGGAATGCCAATTTTTTCAAGAATTCCTTTTTAAACGATCCCCCAATAAGGAAAGAATAAGGATTTAAAAATGACTTTCACATTGTCTCAAAATTTAACGAGAAAGTTCTAACGACTGACATGGCGTTTTTACTGAACATTCCATAGACAACAATAGAAAATTAAAGTGGTGACAAATTCCAACTGTGGGATTTTTAAATGAAAACCTTGTGAACCTTGTTTATTTTTATTGTTGTTGGGCGTTAGAAAACAAAATTCTGTGGAATTATTGCATCAGGACTCAGAACTGTCTTCGACAAATTCTGAAATTGTCAATTGGACCCTTTATGCCATAGATCCATAATTTCCTGTCTGGAAGCGAAAACATGCTGTCGCTTGTGATCAAAAGTAAAGAAAACCTATTGATTAACAATAAAATTAATCATTACACAAAAAATTCTCAGCAATATCCTCAGAAAACACTTCATTTCAGGTGTACGAATGCATGTCACATGCCGCGTTCTTGAAAATCACAATGTGTTTCATTTTTAACAAACACCCTAGCTCCAGAATTTGGTTTGTTTCTTGAACAGATCGAAACAAAATGTTAAAAGCAAAGTGCTGCTGGATGCTTGGGACATTGGCCAGTGTTATTATATAGAAGATTCGTAGAATATATATACATTCTGCTCATTATTATCAATACAAACCACTGTTGCATTATAACTTTGGCTCGGTATATTAGCAGAGTTATGCACCTTTGAAAATTTTGTTTAACTTTTCATTTCTGGAAAACACCTATAGTTAAATAGTTTACATCCAATCGAGCTGTGTCACTAGCAAGATAACCGCATTATGGTATGGAAGGTCAGATGGCATGCCAGACACATTTTAAGTGCAACACCACTTGAAAAGACTGAAAAAAATCTTGACAAAAGGATACCACTAATGTGGTATACAAGCCATTCATAATTATTTGGAAACTTCGTGTAATATGAATGGAAATTAGCCATTGTTATGAACTGATGTTGGCCATGAAAGGCAAAGTCCTCAAATCATAAAAAAATTGTTGTTAAAATATGTGACTCACACCTTTTGCCATGTATTAAGTTGGCAATAAAGTCAGTTTATAGTATAATATTAGAAATGTGACCCGTCACGCGAAAAGGGACCTTCTGGGAATTTTTGGCGAAAATGAGTTATAACTGATTTCAGATATATTGGTATTTGCCAAACAATTTGACACCAAATTGAATAAAATATTCCTAAAGGTTTCAGATTTACAGTGTTTTAAACACAGGCACCCTAAACGTAATAATGTCACAGAAAACCGATTCGACGTCATGGGTTATTCGATGTCATAGGTTACGTCAACAAACTGTTAAAGGTAAAATCCCGGGTTATAATGCAAGGAAACATCTGAAAGGCATTTTAAAACACTAAAATATTTATTTTCTAAACACTGTTTAACTATGAAGCATTTTGAGAAATTTGGCATATTGCCTTCGTCTGAAACTGTATAGTTTTAGTGAAACCATGGGAAGATTAAAAAATTTTTTTACACATTATATGAGCAAGGAAACCTGCTATTTGCAGCCTGTGCATCAGTATAGACTGATCAGCGCGTATAATACAAGTTTTTGTGATCGTGTTATGACTTAGGCGGTTCTATGCCGATATTCAGGTCACCTAAGGCCTCTCATCGCTGTGGGTTTGAGCCTGGCTCGGGTCTTTGTGAGACGCCAAGTTTTGCAACGGAAGGTCAGGTGTTTTGACGGGTACTCCGGTTTTCACCCACCTATGATTAACGATCGGCTCGCTATGAGTGCAATAATCTTGAAAGGGCCGTAACACCAAAACCAAATTTAAAAAAATAATAAAAAAATTGTCAACTAAGGCTTCTGAGACTGAGCAGACTGGCATGTTGGCTCATCTGGTTGGAAATACCAAAGACCGATTTCCTCATGAGATACGAAAAAAACAAAACAGACAAAATAATAATAATAATAAATACAGAACTCAATATCCACCGCTATGGTTCGAACCTTGCTCGGGTTAAAAGTGAGATGCCATGTTCTGCAACGGAAGGTCATGTTTTTCTCGGTACTCTGGTTTTTGCCCACATTTGTTTAACGATCGGCTTGAAAAAAATGAAAAAATATTGAAAACAAAACCCTTATACTCGTGTAGTTTATCTATCTATCTATCTATCTATCTATCTATCTATCTATCTATCTATCTATCTATCTATCTATCTATCTATCTATCTATATCAGTTACCCTCTTTATTAATTGCATTGCAGCACATTGACCTGATAAAGATATGCTATCTCAGGACAAGTGAGCTTTATCAGGTCAACGTGACATTGCACTTTTATGAATGGACCGGGCTACTAGAAAAATGGAAAAAAAATGTTATTATTATTGGACCAAATGGGAATATTACTTGAAAAAAAAAGTGATAGGAAAAAATATTGTGACCTGATACAAAAAATATCCACCTGCGGAATGTTCGGACGCACTGAGGACCATCGATAACTGATTGTAAATTGCAAGCCTCGCGATTCTACAAGCGTTCTCGAAGCCTTGCCTGATAAACTTGATATCAAAAGACACTCACCTGGTATTCTCTATATCTACTGTTCCTGCGATTGCCCCAGCCCATCGGGGCTTGGAAAAATAGATTGAGCTGCATGATGCTTCCTCGCAGAGCTGAAACCAACCACACACGAGTACTGGTAAACCGCTCAGAAGGTCTAAACCAGCCCGGGCAAAGTGGTGCGAGTCGACCCGTCCATGCATATAAACCCTATTGGTTTCATTGGGCGGCAGGCTTTGAGATATCATTTCATCTCAGTGTCGGTCCGCAAAAAAAATGGAAACAACGTCTCCAAAATGACCTAAATAGTGTTGACGGGATGTTAAACCTCAAATCAAACAAACAAAACTGTTATTGCGATCGGTCAACTTTGGCCATTTCTCCACTTTTGTATGATGAAAGCCTACACGGTATTCATGTTATTTTGGTAGGGATTTTAACCTGCATGCGCAGGAGAAGATTCTCTATGCACATCGGGTCTCCAGTTAAAGTCCCAATTGAAAGGACGGTGCTGTTTGATGCTTCATCTCTGCAAATGATGCCAGTGGAGCATGTTCTGACATTGCAAATTCATAACCGCTACCAGGAATTGAACCGGAGGCCTCTTACATCAGAGGCAACTAACCACTGATCTACCTGCACCGGGAAAAATTGGTACCGTCTGACGTAAACCACACCGGTAGGTTCTGATGCTGTCAAATTATAAGTTTTCGTGAAATACTTCTTCAAAGTCTTCCATTTTTTTAACTGTCAGAAATTCAGAATAGAGTTTCTCAGGCTGGTGTGGTCCGCTAACCGACAAATAGAACTATTAAATGTTTGTATTTCAATTCACCAAAATGGACCTCATCTGCAGATTTTTGACGAGTCTTTAAACCGAGATCCCCGTCGCAGTATGACCTTAGATGCTGTTGGGACGTGACCCCCCCCCCCACACACACACACACCTCAATTCACCAAAATGGACCTCATCTGCAGATTTTTGACGAGTCTTTAAACCGAGATCCCCGTCGCCGTATGACCTTAGATGCTGTTGGGACGTGACCCCCCCCCCCCCCCCCCCCACACACACACCTCAAGCACCAAAATGGACCTCATCTCAAAATATTTGGATGAGTCTTTAGACCGAGATCCCGTCGTCGTATGACCTATTTATTTGGTGGTACGTTAATGCTCCCCCCCCCCCCCTACCCTACCCCACAGCTAGCTTTTTTTTTCTTTTTGCCCCGTCATTTGTCACAGTGGAGATTCAAATCATTGAATTTTACTGAGTTGTCAGAATTGATTACTCAGTCTCATTCCTCGGTAAGCTCAGCCTCATAAAGTTGATAAATAACCTGGTTGGGTAATTGTTGGCAGCCGATCCCCGCCCATCGGGGCTTGAAGAAATAGATTGGGCTGCACGATGCTTCCACGCAGAGCTGAAACCGACCACACTTGAGTACTGGTAGAGGTTCTAAAGCCTGTCCAGGAAAAGTGGTGCGAGTCGGAGCATCCATCATATTTAAACCCTATTGGTTTAATTGGGTGGCAGGGCTTGAGATGTCATTTCATCTCAATGTTGGTTGAAAATCCCACAAAATTGGAAGCAACATCTCCAAAATGTTGGCGGGGACGTTTAACCTCAAATCAAACAAACAAATAATTATTTGGAGCAAATTTCAAACAGATGACATTATGGGGGAGCTACTGTGCTATAAATCCTATACTGAGTAATGCCTGTTCTAATAATTTATTGATCAACTTATGACGTAGCAGTTAGACGTCACCAACACCCACAGTCTGTGAACTGGTTGACCTTATCGCCCGGGTTGAATATCGAAAATTATATCTCATGGGCCTGACCTTACCCAGATGAAAAATATTCGTTGCCGGGAGCAGACATGTAACCTGCAAACGCTGTTAAATTCAAGAGAATAATTTTTTGGTAACACCTGTCACTTGGTGCGGAAGTCAACTGTGACGTTTACTGTTTATTTTTTATTTTTACTAAAACAAGGGACGATACTCGAATAGGAACAGTGAAAGGTCTTGAAAAAATGCCATTTCGCCATATGTAAGGTGAATTGTGAGTCTAATTAAGACACAGTGTAATCCAAATTATCAGTATCAATTATGACGTTAACGTGAACATTATTTTCTAACGTCATTTACGCTAAATGACGTAACTTCCCAGAAGGTCCCTTTTCGCGTGACGGGTCATAAATATGTAATCGCTGAGCCATAGAATATTATATATGCTGTCAAACAAAATTTATTTCCTCCTGAAATGATTTGTGCTGCTGTGATGCAGCAGGACCAACTGTACTTCAGTCAACAGTGTTCATACGTCTCAAAGTCTGACGTATTCTTGAAGCAACTGAGTCTAACCATTTGATACCATTCTCTTAAGATAGCTGCATGTAAGCTGTCCATCAGTGTTTTGTATTAAACTTTGCTGTGTTGTTGAATTGCTGGCATCTATATTTGCAGTGTTGTTGAATTCGCTAGTATGTCGGACATGAAGAGAGCTTTGGAAAAGTTGGATGGTACTGAACTCAATGGCAGGAAATTGAAGATAACAGAAGAGAGGGGGAGAGGGGTAGGGGCTCGAGGATTCAGCAGAAGAAGGTAGTCAGCAGCTTTATAAATGTTATCTTCATACTGGAAATTAAGGAGTGGAAACAAGGATACTAAACAATAATTTCTTTCCTTTTTATGCCCCCGCATCGGCATGATGCCAGGGGCTTATAGTTTTTCGGTTTTCCGTACGTGCGTACATGTGTACGTCTGTCTGTTGCGTACATGTGTTCATCTGTCTGTACGTGTGTGTGTACATACGTACATGATCCTGTAACCTCAGGTTAAGGTTTTTGTAACAGGTAGAGCCTGAACTTTTAGAACTCATATTTTCCTAACCATTTGATGGAACTGGTTCATCTTTGGTATGATGATAGATATAGGTCCAAAGTTTTATTAAGCAATACCCCCACCCATGCCTGTGACCAAAAGGTCAAGGTCACAGACTTAGAAATTTTCAATGTTAAAGACTCGGGTTAAGGTTTTTGTAACAGGTAGACCTGAACATTTTAGAACTCATATTTTCCAAACCATTTGATGGAATTGGTTCATATTTGGTATGATTATAGATATAGGTCCAAAGTTTTATTCATTGATACCCCACCCATGCCCATTACCTCAAGGTCAAGGTCATGGGCTTAGAAATTTTCCATGTTAAAGACTCCAGTTAATTTTATGATGGCTTTGGTTCACATGATGATAGATATAGGTACAATGTTTTATTCAGCAATACCCCCACCCATGCCTATGACCTCAAGTTCACAGACTTAGACAATTTTAATGTTAAAGATTTTAAAGAGCTCAAATTTTCCAAACCATATAATGGATTTGGCTTACATATGCTATGATGATAGGTACAGGTCCAAATGTTTATTTGGCAATACCCCCACTCATGCCTATGGCGTCAAGGTCAAGGTCACAGACTTAGACATTTTTATCCCCCGACCGAATAGGTTCGGGGGATATAGCGATCAGCCTGGCGTCCGTCCGTCTGTCCGTCCGTCTGTAGACGCAACCTTGTGATGGCCATAACTCCTATACCCTTTGAGATTCATTGATGGTTCTTGGCACAATTAATCACAAGGCCGAGACGGCGTGTCATGCACAAGAACCAGAACTCTGGATGCCATACTTTTTTAGTTATCTCCCCTTTTAATAAAATAGAATGACTACTTTGTGATGGCCATAACTCCAATACCCTTTGAGATATATTGATGGTACCTGGCACAGTTGTTCACAAGGCTGAGACGGTGTGTCATGCACAAGAACCACAACTCTGGTTGCCATGGTTTTGGAGTTAACTCCCCTTCCAATAAAATAGAGGGACAACCTTGTGATGGCCATAACTCCTATACCCTTTGAGATTCATTGATGGTTCTTGGCACAATTGTTCACAAGGCTGAGACGACGTGTCATGCGCAAGAACCAGAACTCTGGATGCCATACTTTTTAGTTATCGCCCCTTTTAATAAAATAGAATGACTACTTTGTGATGGCCATAACTCCAATACCCTTTGAGATATATTGATGGTATCTCCCACAGTTGTTCACAAGGCTGAGACGGTGTGTCACATGCAAGAACCACAACTCTGGTTGCCGTGGTTTTGGAGTTATCTCCCTTTCCAATAAATTAGAGTGACAACCTTGTGATGGCCATAATTCCAATACCCTTTAAGACATATTGATGATACCTGGCATAGTTGTTCACACAAGGCCGAGATGGCGTGTCATGCACAAGAACCACAACTCTGGGTGCCATGGTATTTTAGTTATCTCCCCTTCCAATAATATAGAATCACTACTTTGTGATGGCCACATCTCCAACACCCTTTGAGATACATTGATGATACTTGGTACAGTTGTACATGAGGTTAAGCAGGTGTGTCACATGCAAGAACCACAACTCTGGGTGCCCTGGTTCTTTTTAATTATCTCCCCTGACAATATAACTTTGTGATGGCCATAACTCCAATACCCTTAGAGATATATTGATGGTACTTGGCACAATTGTATACAATGTTGAGACGGCGCTTCATGTCTAAGAACCACAACTCTGGGTGCTATGATATTTGAGTTATCTCCCCTTCCAATATAACAGTATGACAACCTTGTGATCATTGTACCTCCAATACCCTTTGAGACATATTGGTGGTACTTGATGCAGATGTACACGAGGTTAAGCAGGTGTGTCATGCTCAAGAATTACAACTCTGGGTGCTCTGGTTTTTTAGTTATGTCCCCTGGCAATATAACCTTGTGATGGCCATAACTCCAACACCCTGTGAGATATATTGAAGGAACTTGACACAATTGTATACAAGGTACAGAAGGGATGTCATGAGTAAGCACCACAACTGTTGGTGCTGTGGTATTTGAGTTATCTATCCTTCCAATATACCAGTATGACCAGCTTGTGATTACCATATCTCCAATACCTTTTGAGACATATTGATGGTACTTTGTACAGAAATACATGAGCTTAAGCAGGCATGTCATGTGCAAGAACCATATTTCTGAGTGCCCTGGTTTTTTAGTTAACTCCCCTGACAGTATAATCTTGTGATGGCCATAACTGCAATATTTTTGTGATATATTGCTGGTTTAATTCTGGTGCACTTTCTATTGGTGAACAATCTTCTGAAGGCCATATTGGCTTTTGGTCGGGGGATTTGCCATCTCTTCTGATGGCTATTTTTAATTAGATATTTTAAGAGTTTATATTTTCCAAATCGTATGATGAATTAAGTTTGTATTTGGTATGATGATTGATACTGGTCCAATACCCCTACACATGCACGTGCCCTAATGGTCAAGGTCACAGTCAAAGAAATTTTTTATTTAAAGGTCATTAAGAGCTCATACTCTCCAAACCATATAGATTTGCTTCATATTTGGTATTATGATAGTTACAGGTCCAAAGTTGTATATACCCCCACCCCTGACCTCAAGGTCAAGGTCACAGACTTAGTCTTTATTATGCGTTTAAAGTTTTAGGGCTCATATTTATAGATTGGCTTCATATTTGGAATGATGGTAGATACAGCCCCATACAGGTCCCAAGTCTCATTCACCCATACCAACGACCCTGCCCATGACCTCAAGGTCAAGGTCACACACTTAGAAAATTTTGTTGCAACATGGATTTTTCGGGGTGAGGTGGGGCCCTTTGCGGGGGCATCTGTGTCATCTGGACACATTTCTAGTTTAGAAATAATCCTAAATTATATCTTCAATGACTTGTATTCTTACAGCTGAGAGGACAGAGTGTTGCATAACAGGGTTATTTGTAGAATCATGTGTTGGGCTTGGCAAACAGTGCAGATCCACAATCTGTGACTGACTACATTGCTTTACTTACTGTACAGAAATTTAAGGGTTAAACAAAACAGTCTGAATCTTCATTCACGACCATTTTTCAAGCCTACATGAGACAATCAATTCAACCAGTGCTGTCACAGCATTGATTTCTATTGTTATATTTCATGTTTTTTTCTCAAATGTCATATTAAATTCTGCAACAGAAGGTAGGTTTTTTTTATAGCCCCGCTTTGAAAAAGTGGGGCTATATTGGATTTGCCATGTCCTTCTGTCATTCCGTGATTCCGTTAATTTGTGTTGGCTCCATAACTTTGTATCTGCTTAACATATTTTCATGAAACTTCACACAAATGTTAAACACCATAAGACAATGTGCAGAGCGAAGGAATTATAACTGTGAATTGCCTACTTTTGGAGTTATTGCCCTTTGAACATTTTCCGTAATTCCGTGATTCCGTTAATTTGTGTTGGCTCCATAACTTTGTATCTGCTTAACATATTTTCATGAAACTTCACACAAATGTTAAACACCATAAGACAATGTGCAGAGCGAAGGAATTATAACTGTGGATTGCCTACTTTTGGAGTTATTGCCCTTTGAACATTGAAAAATGGCAATTTTAATTGTGTCCGCTTCATAACTCGAAAACCGTTTGAGATATTTTTAGGAAACTTCACACAAATGTTAAGCACTATGAGACGATGTGCAGAGCGCAGGAACCATAACTCTGCATTGCTTATTTTTGGAGTTATTGCCCTTTGAACATTGAAAAATGGCAATTTTAACAGTGTCTGCTTCATAACTCGAAAACCGTTTGAGATAATTTCATGAAACTTCACACAAATGTTAAGCACTATGAGACAATGTGCAGAGCGCAGGAACCATAACTCTGGTTTTCGTATTTTCTGTGTGTCTGTCTGTGTGTCTGTCTGTGTCTGTTAACAATTTTCGTGTCCGCTCCATAACTTTAAAACCCATTCACATATTTTCATGAAACTTCACACAAACATTAAACACCATGAGATGGTGTGCAGAGTGCAGGAACCATAACTCTGGATTGCCTAATTTTTGAGTTATTTCCCTTTGAATATTGAAAAATATCAATTTTAGCCGTCTTTGCTCGATAACTCAAAAACCGTTTGAGATAATTTTATGAAACTTCACACAAATGTAAAGCACCATATTACGTGTGCAGAGCACAGGAACCTAAACTCTGGATTATCTACTTTTTCAGTTATAGGCTTTTGAATATTAAAAAATGGCAATTTTAACTATGTCCGCTCCATAACCGTTTCTGATATTTTCATGAAACTTCAAATAAATGAAAAGCACCTTGAGATGATGTGCAGAGTGCAGGAACCATAACTCTGGTTTGCCTACTTTAGGAGTTATTGCCCTTTGAACATTTAAAAAGGCAATTTTGACTGTGTCGGCTCCATAACTCACAAACCATTTGAGATATTTTCATGACACTTCACACAAGTGTAAAGCACCATGAGACAATGTGCAGAGCGCAGGAACCCTGACTCTGATTTGCCTACTTTAGGAGTTATTACCCTTTGAACATTGAAAAATGGAAGATGAAATTTAGTATAAACATGGACATTCTGGTAATGTATCATGCTCATTGAAATGAGGTACAAGGGCTCACAACTCTTAGAGTTTTTCCAGATAATGTAAAATTTTCAACAGTTATTTCTTGTTCATAACTGTTTTCTCTGCAGCTTAAATAACTTTCTTCTCTGACAGCGCTGAAGCGGGGCTATAGTCAGATCCTCTGACAGCTCTAGTTTTACCAAGTTCTCCAGTCCCCCAACCCTTCCTGGCAAACCTGAACTTTATTTGTGGTAAAATGCGCACACACACTGGTTTTGTCCAACTGAATATATTAATATTTTTTGGGGGCTTGTGTTTCATTTCAGTCGAAGTCGATCACGTTCTGAGAGTCGCAGTCCAAGTCGATCACGATCAAGAAGTAGTGGTAGAAGTTCTCGGTCAAGTACACCACCTAGGAAGAAGCAAAACACAGAGGATGAATAGAGACAGAACAAATCAGCTCGTCCTTCATTTATTGTCTGGTGTATAGTGTCGACCATTATTAATAATGACATTCACAAACATGAAGCTTTTATCGTTGAAACCATTGTCAAGATTTATATGTTTGAAATGTGGGCATACAAAGCAACTATTGATGTGCTTGCTCTAAAAATTCAGACTCCAGGAATTATAATGAAATTTATACAATAACATGCTGAGAAATTATCAAATGCACCGAGGTGTAAAAGACAACATGGTGTAGTGGGTTAAACTATTCGCCTCATAAACCAGGGGTCCTGGGTTCAATTCCAGACTTTAGAATGAGTCTCTAAACCGAGGTCCCATCTCCATATGGCCTTGGTTATTGGTGGGATTTCTTTATCCATTATGTTCCGGAAACCCCAAAATGGGTAATTGGCAAAACTGCAGGATGAGATCAGACGCCGCGTTCTGCGGCAGAACACGGCATCTGATCTGGGTCTACACTGTTTACATAAAGTTCAGCCATTTTTTTTTTTTCAAATAAATTTTGAAGAAAACACAACCTGACACCCCTGAATTATGAAATGGACTCCTGCTCTATATATAAGGAGGAAGATTTCATTTGGTACAAAATGGGTTAACTGTTGCTTCTCGTGTAGATGCATCTATAAAACTGCAAAAAAGACCCAGAGTTAGAAAGTTGTGCTCAATTAAGCTTTCTGCTGGCTGCTTTGTTTTGTCTGCCAGATTGTGTGAACATGCAGTTTCCTTGGATTGTGTGTGTATGCTGCTCAAAGGTGTGTGGATAGACACTATAAACAGAAGTGCTTCATTCACATCAAGCCAGCTGTGCCAGGGGATCTTGTTAACCCATATATGCCTAGTGGCCCCTTTTTGGGACGTTGGCAAACAGTGTAGACCCAGATCAGACGCCGCAGAACGCGGCGTCTGATCTGGGTCTACACTGTTTGCTCAAAGAATATACATTTTTGTACAACTTACATTAAACAAAACAAATCTGACACCCCTATAATTGAAAATGGACAACTCCAAATTTATAAGATGGAAGATTCCATTGTCATATATGGGTTAAAGTCTACATGCAGCTCAGATGATGTATACCTTATCCCATTGCAGATTCCTAGTGTTCTGTCACACATTACATTTCACTATCATTTCCATTGAGGCTAGAGGACCTAAGTCACCTTAAACCCCTGAGTTAGTCCCATAAAAAGACTTCTTTAACCCATTGTAGGCGGGAAACTCCTAAAGGGGTACCCTGGCAAACAGTGCAGGCCCAGATCAGATGCCGCAGAACGCGCCTGTTTGCTAACAGAATTTTCTGTCAAAACATAGAATAAAACCCAAACAATAGGCCTGACACCCCTTATATGACAAATGGCCTTGTCCAACATACAGCAATGGAGAGTCCACTAGTATACAATGGGTTAAAAGAAAAGAATTTAGCAAAATTCTTCCTTGTAGTGTACAGATAGTGCATTTTCAGTGGAGGCTGTCTGAAAATATAGGAAAAAGGTATTGCATGCTGTAATGATTCCAAGTATTTGGACAGACAGGCCTAAGCAAACCGTGCAGACCCAGATCTGACTGATCTGCCATATGATCAGGGTTTTGCACTGTTTGCCATTCTGTCTGCACTTTTTGGACTCCTTGCTGGATCATGAAACAAATTTGTTAAAATTTTAGGAGAATTACAGCAAGTTCTCTAGGTGTCTCAGATTTTTTTTGGTAGTCTTAGACAGTGCACTAGAAGAAAAGCTCTTCTTTCTTGTGAGTTATGACTGGTCTTGTTGGCTGGCCTCAGTGGCTCAGTCGGATGCGCGTCTGACTGGTGATCAGGAGGACGCGGGTTCGACTCCCGCCGGGGTCGGCAACATTCTTTCGTGGAGATTGATCATGAAATCTTTTCTACGGTCATTCTCTCCCTTCCGCTGATTCAAGAAGGGCAGTTGTCAGTTTCTGGCGAAAGAATGTGCGCTGTACTGGTTAACCGCTTACGTATAAGCCTGCCCAGGAAAGCGTTGACAGGTAAACTGACCGGCTCAAAAATGACCTAAATAGTGTTGACTGGGCCGTAAAACTCCAAAACAAACAAACAAACTGGTCTTGTTGGAGAAAGGAGTTCTATGAATAAGGAGTAACAAGTGTAATTAACCCTTTTCGTACCAAATGGAATCTTCCTCCTTATATATGGCAGGAGTCCATTTCAAATTTTAGGGGTGACAGGTTGTGTTTCATTCAAAATTGAATCGGAAAATGGCTGATTTTTTTTTTTGCAGACAATGAAGGCCCTTCTCGTTCTGAGGTGTCTGATCTGGGCCTGCACTGTTTACCAAGTACCCCTCTTGGGGTTTCTGGTACATAATGGGTTATTAAGGGATAATTCCCTTAAAACTTGGAAGAAACGTGATTATGACCAGTACACAGCATGTTTTCCTAGAGAAGATGTGAAATATTATCCTCATTGCTCCCCTAGATTTAATCTACTTGAAAAATACAGCTAATTTATCCATGCGGTTCTTCACCATAATTTGCTTGCTTGTTCAGAATTCCTTAGTTTGTGAATGTGTGCTTATTTGCATGTCCCAAATAGTTTCTGAAGTCTGGATTTGGTGAACATACTGTACTTATAATACCTTAAATATTAGTATCCCACAAACATTTACTGTAAATAGCCTGAAATTAGAATTTACTTCTGGGTCCAGTTGATCAGAGCACTGTTCGCTTAACAGCTTTACCGTAAATTTCCTAAAAACTCGGACACGACTTGCTGTAATTCTCCTAAATTTTGATAAATTTGTTTCATGATCCAGCAAGCCATGCAGAAGGTGCAGACAGAATGGCTGTGTAGACCCTGAACTAACTGCAGTCTGATCTGGGTCTTCATTTTTGCTTAAGCCTATGTCCGGGGGTATTTATGATACTTAGTGATAAAAATGTTCACTGTTCAAGGGTACTGTTTGATACACTGATATTTTTGCTGAAAATTGCTGGTAATGACGTTGCTGATGCTGCTGTTTTTTTCTCAGCAGAAATATGTTTAAATAAATAACCCAATTTTTTAAAAATGTTTTTGTTAGTAATAGTATCATTGAATTTGACAAATATGCTAATTTTGCTGAAAAAAAAAAAAACAAAAAAAAAAAAACATTGAATTGCTTTTGTAAAATTCAGAAGCTTCTCACATTTTTTCAGCAAAAAAAAACAAAAGAGTATTAAAGACCACTAAGAGCTGAAGACTCATGACATTTGGGGCTCGGAGAAATAGATTGGGCTGCATGGTGCTTCCAGACAGAGCAGAAATCAGCCGCACATGAGTACTGGTAAATGGCTTTGAATGGTCAAAATGGTGCGAGTCTGCCCATCCCTGCATATAAATCATACTGTAATTTCATCTGTGTTTGGTAAAAGTCCCACAAAATTGGAAACAACATCTCCAAAATGACCTAAATAGTGCTGACGGACAAAAAACCTTGATTTAAACAAAATAAAGAGCCAGTTAAGCTAACGATACTTTGATGCCCAGGGCCCAGGGGGAATTAAGATATGTATAGGCAGATTGGCAAATTAGAGAAAACCACTCCTCAGAGTGTTCTGATCTGGGTTATTACTGTTTTCTCTTGACACTAAGGGGAATTGGAACACCTTCATGTCCTGCAAAAATATTTTTGTCTCCCATGTCAATAGGGGTCAACTCTTAAAGGAAAGAATTTGCTCTTTCCTTTAAGAGTAGACCCCTTTTTCAATGAGACAGGGCTTAAAGAAAAGTGAACAGGAAGTCCCGAAAGTTATCTATCTTTGAAAAATAGCGGAACAATCTGCCAGGTGTTCCCATTCCCCTTAAGGGGAATAGCCACACCTCGTATATCCTCTCATTTTTGAAAATCAACAACTTTCTTGACTTCCAATGTGGTTCCCTGCACACTGAAAGTATTTAAAAAGGGGGATCTACTCTTCAAAGAGCAAATCCCTGTCCTTTAAGGGGAATGGGAATACCTTCAGGGGAGGTAACTCTTGCAAACGTATTTTTGTCTCCCATGTCAATAGGGGTAAACTCTTAAAGGAAAGAATTCTTTTTCCTTTAAGAGTAGACCCTTTTTTCAGTGGGACAGGGTTTATAGAAAAGTGAACAGGAAGTTCTGAAGGTTGTCTTCCTTTGAAAAATGGTTGAAAAATCTGCCAGGTGTTCCCATTCCTGTTGATGAAGGAGAGAAAACATTTTTGAAAAGATTTGCCTCCCCTGAAGGTGTATCCATTCTCCTGGATCGTTGTGATATGAACTCTGATGAAATGTTTTTTAATTCTTATCTGTCTGAATAACTGCACCCTGACTATCAGCCATCAAATGACTATCTAATGCATTATTTCCATATTTGTAAACTGATTGTCAAGTATTGTACATCCTGATCAGATGGCTCCTGATCAGATGGCTTATCTGATCATGATCTGCCCAGTTTTCAAAGGAAGGGGTTGTGTTCAGCGAGATAAGGGTTAACAGCAAAGATCACAAATTTGTTCTTACATGTCATTTTATAGAGTTTTATTTCTCATCGTTTTCATTGATGTATTATCCTAGAAAAACATTTTGTGCTGCTTCATATTTTTTTCATATTATTTATGTTTTTCGTAACTTTTATTTTTTCCATTCCCTTCATAATACCAAATTATTGTGACCTGGCCTCAGGAATCTGAATGTTGAATGGATAGCTCACCTTTACGCAGACTGCTATAAATTGGAATGCATAATTGTTCACAACAGTAACAAGTAATGTTGGTATCAACATAAAAAAAAAATGTTAAACTTTCTGCATCAAGTTAACCCTTTCAACCCTGTGGATGAATGCAAATACATATGCAAACTGTGTAGATTTATATGACCCATCTCATCTTCCTAGCCTGCTATCATGTTCATGATTTTGACTAAATCCTCTAGTTACAAAATGGACATGTCCTAAGTGAGAGACGGAAGTGTAAACCTTAGAGACTCAGGGGGGATGAAAGTGTTAAGTTTTATGTCAAAGCTTAGCAGATCCATATTTTCATTGCCGTCTGTGTATTATAGTGTGCCATATCTGTGTTATGCCTCGACTCAACATTGACTCCACATTTGAAAAAAAAATCCTAATACACTAGTATGTAAGTGCGCACACTAATTTTCTCAATAGAGGAAAAGCTCAAGCAGCAAGTTGCAGAACTGCATAAGATGCATATTATTTTTTATTTTGTTTATACCCCCCCCCCCCCCCCCCCCCCCCCAAAACAAATGATCTTAAATTCTATTTACACTGAAATATTGGGTCGGTATAAGTTTCTATGAAGGTGGTGCCCAAATAAACTTCAGAGTGAGCTGCACTGAAGCCTAAAAACTCTGCCTGTAAGATTCACAGGCTTCATTATAATGTGATGATGCCTCGGGCATTTTTGCATTTGGGTTGGACATTTTTATCATTTATATGTAGAAGCGGACATGACAAAACCTTCAAGAAAGCCTTTGTGAGTAGCCAAAATTCAGCTCAGCCTTGGTATCATTTATATGTAGAAGTGGACATGACAAAACCTTCAAGAAAGCCTTTGTGAGTAGCCAAAATTCAGCTCAGCCTTGGTATCTACCCATTGTGGCTAGAGTCTTTGTTTCTAGTTCTTTGGCTTGTCCAGAGAAGCTTATGAAAATTAGGCTACACACAATGTGCAGGGCAGGCTTATTTGAGTGTTGAATGGTCACACAGGTCTTGAAGACATTGCCATGCCGTGGCTCATTTATATGTATTTTGTATATGATATTGCATGTCAATAAAGACAATAAAAGATTCCTTTTATAGTCATTCCTTATCTCCCAAATAACAGAAGAAAAATAAGATGATGCATATTAAGTAGGTGTCACGCACATGCATCTGTTGCAAAACCCTAGAGCATATATACTCTGATTCAGTGAAAACACACCTAGTACTACGCCTCAAATTTTAATTTATTCACATTGTTTCCGGCATTTGACTAGGTTTAATGAACTCTAACTTATCCACAGACTCACTACAGAGTTCGGGGGTGAGAAAGTTCAGGATTAATCCTGATTTCAGGATTGAGAGCTTTGGCATGATGCATATAAATTGTCATTTAATATTGTTCATTTGAAGTTTTAGCATGTCTTTATTAAATGGTTAGCTACAACTAAGCATGAAGCAACTAATCTCCATTGATATTGGAAGGGTAAACCGATTTATTTTTTATTATCCCCTCGCAACAAAGTTGCGAATGGGGATATAGCATCGGTGCCGTGTGTGTGTGTGTCTGTGTGTCCGTGTTTCTGTGTGTGTGTCTGTCTGGAACCTTGTGAGCAGGATAGAAGACACAGTATTCATCGTAGAAGCATCAAACCTTCCACAAATGTTCACCATGTACAGAGGATGAACCCTATTGAATTTCAAGGTCAGGGGTCAAAGGTCAAGGTCACAATGGACTTGACCTTGAAAACCTTGTGAGCAGGATAGAAGACACAGTATTCATCGTAGAAGCATCAAACCTTCCACAAATGTTCACCATGTACAGAGGATGAACCCTATTGAATTTCAAGGTCAGGGTCAAAGGTCAAGGTCACAATGAACTTGACCTTGAAAACCTTGTGAGCAGGATAGACGACACAGTATTCATCGTAGAAGCATCAAACCTTCCACAAATGTTCACCATGTACAGAGGATGAACCCTATTGAATTTCAAGGTCAGGGGTCAAAGGTCAAGGTCACAATGGACTTGACCTTGAAAACCTTGTGAGCAGGATAGACGAAACAGTATTCATCGTAGAAGCATCAAACCTTCCACAAATGTTCACCATGTACAGAGGATGAACCCTATTGAATTTCAAGGTCAGGGGTCAAAGGTCAAGGTCACAATGGACTTGACCTTGAAAACCTTGGGAGCAGGATAGACGACACAGTATTCATCGTAGAAGCATCAAACCTTCCACAAATGTTCACCATGTACAGAGGATGAACCCTATTGAATTTCAAGGTCAGGGGTCAAAGGTCAAGGTCACAATGGACTTGACCTTGAAAACCTTGTGAGCAGGATAGAAGACACAGTATTCATCGTAGAAGCATCAAACCTTCCACAAATGTTCACCATGTACAGAGGATGAACCCTATTGAATTTCAAGGTCAAGGGTCAAAGGTCAAGGTCACAATGGATTTTCATGTTAATGAATGGTATGCAGTTACAGTATTCATCGTAGAAGCATCAAACCTTCCACAAATGTTCACCATGTACAGAGGATGAACCGTATTGAATTTCAAGGTCAGGTGTCAAAGATCAAGGTCACAATGGATTTTCATGTTAATGAATGGTATGCAGTTGCGAGGGGATGCTACGCTTGCGTTGCCTTGTTTTAAGATAACATTAGGGTCACTTCAGGATTCAAATAGCAGATTTTCAGGATTGAGATTCTTGGTCTGTTCTCACCCCTGACTGAGTTACAGAGACCCCAATAAGTCCACAAACCTGAAAAATCAAAATCAAATATCCTAATACCGGTTATGTCCATTAGCTTCAAGTGTTGCTTGGCATCGACGTCTCCTACTTCGAATTAAACGCTGTATCTTGTCTTGTGTGATGTCACATTCTTCCTGTAGCGCCATGGTTGATTGGCAGATATTCTTCCTGTAGCACGGCCCCCGCCCATAGGGGCTTGAAGAAATATATGGGCTGCATGATGCTTCCACCCAGAGCTGAATCTGGCAGACACACTAGTACTGGTACCGCTTAGAGGATCTAAGCCTGTCCAGGAACAGCGGTGCGAGGTGGACCATCCATGCTAATAAACCCTATAGGTTTCATTGGGCGACAGGGCTTGAGATGTCAATTCATCTCAATGTCGGGTAAAAGTCCTGCAAAATTGGAAGCAACGTCTACAAAATGACCTTTACATGTTGATGGGGACGTTAAACCTCAAATCAAACAAAAAACAAATCTTATTCTAAATTCAAATAAACTGTTTTCAACCAAGGCATGTTTTGTGTTCAGGAAAAATTTCTTGTCTTTTTATTTTACACATTTCTTGACACAAGAAAAGAAGTCCTTTCTGTGTATGGAGAGATGAACTTGCATTCATTGGAATAAATAGGCAGATAAGTTTATTTTTGTGGTTGACTGAACACACCGGTGTAATGTTTGCAGGTAGAAAAAAAGAAACGGAACAAATTAAGACCGATCTTTAACACTAACTACTGTTATTTCAAAGTTATTATGCCCCCAACTTCGAAGAAGTTGTGGGGGCATATTGGTTTTGCCCTGTTCGTCCGTCCGTCCTTCCGTCCTTACGTCCGTCCCACTTTTTACTGCATAGCATAACTTTAGAACCATGGGTGCTAGGTTTTTGAAATTTCATATATGGATTCCTCATGAAAAAATAATTGACCCGTGTTTTTTTTCTCGTCAGGATTATGCCCCTTTTTTGAGTTATGCCCCTTTGCAAAAAATACTATGAAATCTTGTAAGCAAGATATCTCAAAAACTGTTTGAGCTATTGCCCTGAAACTTTACATGCTGGTTGGGGATGATGAGTAGATGAACTGATTAACTTTTGAAAAAAATCCTATATTTTTTTCTTGAGTTATGGCCCTTTGAAATTTTTCGCGTTTTAAGTTTGTAAGCAAGATATCTAAAAAAACTATTTGAGGTTTTTCCCCGAAACTTCACAGACTTGTCGGGGATGATGAGTAGATGAACTGATCAACTTTTGAAAAAAATCCGATTTTTTTTTCTTGAGTTATGGCCCTTAGATTTTTTTCGTGTTTTCAGCTTGTAAGCAAGATATCTCAATAATTGTTTGAGCGATTGCCCTGCAACTTTACAAGCTGGTTTGGGATGATGTGTAGATGAACTGATTAACTGTTGAAAAAAAATCCTATATTTTTTTCTTGAGTTATGGCCCTTTGAAATTTTTCGCGTTTTAAGTTTGTAAGCAAGATATCTCAAAAACTATATGAGGTTTTTCCCCAAAACTTCACAGACTGGTTGGGTATGATGAGTAGATGAACTGATTAACTTTTGAAAAAAATCCAATTTTTTTTTCTTGAGTTATGGCCCTTTGATTTTTTTCGTGTTTTCAGCTTGTAAGCAAGATATCTCAAAAATTGTTTGAGCTATTGCCCTGAAACTTTACAGGCTGGTTGGGGATGATGAGTAGATGAACTGATTAACTTTTGAAAAAAATCCGAAATTTTTTTCTTGAGTTATGGCCCTTTGAAATTTTTCGCGTTTTGGCGTCCTTCCGTCCTTACGTCCGTCCCACTTTTTACTGCATAGCATAACTTTAGAACCATGGGTGCTAGGTTTTTGAAATTTCATATATGGATTCCTCATGAAAAAATAATTGACCCGTGTTTTTTTTCTCGTCAGGATTATGCCCCTTTTTTGAGTTATGCCCCTTTGCAAAAAATACTATGAAATCTTGTAAGCAAGATATCTCAAAAACTGTTTGAGCTATTGCCCTGAAACTTTACATGCTGGTTGGGGATGATGAGTAGATGAACTGATTAACTTTTGAAAAAAATCCGAAATTTTTTTCTTGCGTTATGGCCCTTTGAAATTTTTCGCGTTTTAAGTTTGTAAGCAAGATATCTAAAAAACTATTTGAGGTTTTTCCCCGAAACTTCACAGACTTGTCGGGGATGATGAGTAGATGAACTGATCAACTTTTGAAAAAAATCCGATTTTTTTTCTTGAGTTATGGCCCTTAGATTTTTTTCGTGTTTTCAGCTTGTAAGCAAGATATCTCAATAATTGTTTGAGCGATTGCCCTGCAACTTTACAAGCTGGTTTGGGATGATGTGTAGATGAACTGATTAACTGTTGAAAAAAAATCCTATATTTTTTTCTTGAGTTATGGCCCTTTGAAATTTTTCGCGTTTTAAGTTTGTAAGCAAGATATCTCAAAAACTATATGAGGTTTTTCCCCAAAACTTCACAGACTGGTTGGGTATGATGAGTAGATGAACTGATTAACTTTTGAAAAAAATCCAATTTTTTTTTCTTGAGTTATGGCCCTTTGATTTTTTTCGTGTTTTCAGCTTGTAAGCAAGATATCTCAAAAATTGTTTGAGCTATTGCCCTGAAACTTTACAGGCTGGTTGGGGATGATGAGTAGATGAACTGATTAACTTTTGAAAAAAATCCGAAATTTTTTTCTTGAGTTATGGCCCTTTGAAATTTTTCGCGTTTTAAGTTTGTAAGCAAGATATCTAAAAAACTATTTTAGGTTTTTCCCCGAAACTTCACAGACTGGTCAGGGATGATGAGTAGATGATTAACTACAGCTTTTCTTGTGTAATTTCAGCATTACAGCCACATAAAAACAAGATATCTCAATTACTGTTAGGGACAAGCAGTGTTAGGGTCAAGCAGTTGGGGGCATTGTGTTTTATAAACACTGGCTCTAGTTATATTTTCTTTCATCTAAAATCTTCATATAGTTTATATATTTTTGTCAGACATATCATTTTTATCTCAAAAATGCAATACAATCATGCTTAATGATGTGTAACTATTTTGTAAAACTAGGTGGTGAAGTATACTTCTCACACGTGTCTAATGTTTACATTTATAACCAACCACTTACATGAGGATTCTCATAAAATACTGACGGATCGATATGCAGTTTATTGACCAGGGGATGTAAAATAACTTCCTTATTATGTGAAGGCGAAACGTATGAAAAAGGGTTGTGGTTTAAAGAGAAGTATTGATAAAATCACTTGAAACTGGTCGCAGCGACCATTATTTTCCTCCATGAAAAATTGACAGTGTGACATGAATCTGGTTACCGGCTTCATATCTAGTTCAAAGTTCTTTGACTACGCTTTTGGGCGTTTACAACATCAGTCTCATATGACGACTGGCCTATGCCGTTTATAAGTGTTCGCGAGCAGGACAGAGCTTGTCTGAACATAAATTTAGCTTGAAAATGCTGCCAAAGTAAATGTAGGCTACACTGAAACACTTTACCTTGATACATTTCTCCTGTTTTGAGCGATGACAAAAATCTTGTCAAAGTCAAACTAGTTTAAAAATTACTGTACTCGGTTTCAACCGGAAACAAGCATTTCTACAAAAATGCTCTCCCTTTAGTCAAATTACGCGTGAAAAGTAGTTTCCAAAGTATTTATTGAACAAATGTATTTAATTTTTATTTGCCAATGGCATGTCTTGGAATTCTAATAGATTTCATAACGTATATATATTTATTGCAATAGTGTAAACATTATGAAATTTAACATGATCTTTCGCTGATAAAAAAAAGTGCCTTGGCGTAATAATATCAAGTTTTAGCTAGGGTACTTGCCGAAAAAAGGCTATAACGGCTTGTCATGCGCAAGAACTAGAACTCTGGATGCCATACTTTTTTATTTCTACCCTTTTAATAACGAAGTAACACACCAAATGCATAGACAAACTGTTAGTATTTAATACTTCATCTGTTAAAATCGAATGGTGCGATTTTAAAGATATATGTTTGGGGTTTCAAATTATACCAAGTACCTCTGCCATCCCGTCATGGTTTCATCAGTACGAACGTGTGAAGTTGCGTGTAAACACATCCTCAGAAGTTTGGCCATGATGAATTTTGTTTTGAAATTTTCTACACACCACGTGAATGAAAATTAATCATTCGCTTTTGGAGCTGTTTTAGGAAAAAAATATGTCCTGGTGCACCTTCTCTGTGCAATTACTCATACACAAGTTGTTATATATTTTTATCCCCGGACCGAATAGGTTCGGGGGATATAGCAATCGGCCTGGCCTTCGTCCATCTGTCCGTCCGTTCGTCCCCGTATACGCAACCTTTTGATGGCCATAACTCCTATACCCTTTGAGATTCATTGATGGTTCTTGGCACAATTGTTCACAAGGCTATAACGGCGTGTCATGCACAAGAACTAGAACTCTGGATGCCATACTTTTTTAGTTCTCCCCTTTTAATAAAATAGAATGACTGCTTTGTGATGGCCATAACTCCAATACCCTTTGAGATATGTTGATGGTACCTGGCACAGTTGTTCACAAGGCTGAGACAGCGTGTCATGCACAAGAACCACAACTCTGGTTGCCATGGTTTTTGAGTTATCTCCCCTTCCAATAAAATAGTGACTACCTTGTGATGGCCATAACTCCAATACCCTTTAAGATATATTGATGATACCTGGCATAGTTGTTCACAAGGCCGAGACGGTGTGTCATGCACAAGGACCACAACCCTGGGTGCCATGGTTTTTAGTTATCTTCCCTTCCAATAATATAGAATCACTACCTTGTGATGGCCACATCTCCAATACTGTTTGAGATATATTGATGGTACTTGGTACAGTTGTACATGAGGTTAAGCAGGTGTGTCAAATGCAAGAACCGCAACTCTGGGTGCCCTGGTTTTTAGCTCACCTGAGCCGAAGGCTCATGTGAGGTATTAGTATACCACGAGCCGGCGTCCGTCGTCGTCGTCCGTCGTCGTCGTCCACACTTTCAAAGAAGTATATCTCCGGAACCAGTGGGCCAATCTTGATCAAATTTCATGTGAAGCATTATCAGGTAGGGGGAAAGGCTGCATACTGTTTTCGGGCAGATCGGATTGGAACTCTGGTTGCCATGGCAACAAATAGCTCCCATAGACTTAACATAGGAAAAAGTTTGTCATCACTCTAGCTCCGTCAATTTTTTTCTGATCGACTTCATTCTTGCAGATAACGAGGACAGGCATGAAATCTCGATCAAGTTCGATTTTGGGCTGAATCGGATTATTCACTCAGGAGTTACGTGCCCTTGAGCGTTCTTAACATAGGAAAAAGCTTGTCATCACTCTAGCTCTGTCAATTTTTTTCTGATCGACTTCATTCTTGCAGATAACGAGGACAGGCATGAAATCTCGATCAAGTTCGATTTTGGGCTGAATCGGATTATTCACTCAGGAGTTACGAGCCCTTGAGCGTTGAAAAAATTGCCTATTGACTTAACATGGGGAGAATGTTGTCATCACTCTAGCTCCATCAATTTTTTTCTGATCGACTTCATTCTAGCAGATAACCAGCACAGCCATGAAATCTCGGTCAAGTTCGATAACTGGCAGAATCGGATCATTCACTTAGGAGTTACCTGCCCTTGTGTGTTTTTGCATTAGGGTTAATGGGAATTTCAAAAATGTATATCTTAAAGACTACTTGGCCAACTTTGATCAAATTTCATGTGTCACATTATTGGGCAAGTGGAAAGGCTTCATTAGGTTTTCAGGCAGATCTGAGTGGAACTCTGGTTGCCATGGCAACATCTAGCTCCCATAGACTTCACATAGGAAAAAGCTTGTCATCATTCTTGCAGATAACCAGTACAGGCATAAAATCTCGGTCAAGTTCGATTTTGGGCCGAATCAGATAATTCACTCAAGAGTTACGTCCCCTTGAGCGCCCGAAAAATTGCCAATCGACTTAACATGGGGAAAATGTTGTCATCACTGTAGCTGCTTAGACCGGCCCCGATAGCTCAGCTGGTAGAGTGTCCGCTCCGGGGAACGGGAGGTCTCGGGTTCGATCCCGGGCCGCGACATACCAAAGTCGTTAAAAATGGTACTAGCTGCTCCTCGTTTGGCACTCAGATTTACGGGGTAGAGCTAGGACTGGTCGATCCAGTGTCAGGATAATGTGACTGGGTGTGGTATCATGTAATGTGTCTGGGACATGATACTTCAGTGAGGCAGCACTATAAACGTGAGCATTGAGCTCCCTGTCGCAACCAGACACCGTCGTGATATGACTGAAAAATTGTTGAAAGCGACGTTAAACCCGAATTCACACACACACTGTAGCTGCTTCAATTTTGTTCGGATTGGCTTCATTCTTACAGATAACCAGCACAGCCATGAAATCTCGGTCAAGTTCGATAATTGGCAGAATCGGATCATACACTTAGGAGTTACCTGCCCTTGTGCATTTTTGCATAAGGGTTAATGTGAATTTCAAAAATGTATATCTTGAAGACTACTTGGCCGACTTTGATCAAATTTCATGTGTAACATTATTGGGCAAGTGGAAAGACTGCATAAGGTTTTCATGCAGATCTGAGTGGAACTCTGGTTACCATGGCAACATATAGCTCCCATAGACTTAACATAGGAAAAAGCTTGTCATCACTCTAGCTCGGTCAATTTTTTTCTGATCGACTTCATTCTTGCAGATAATAAGGACAGGCATAAAATCTCGGTTAAGTTCGATTTTGGGCAGAATCGGAATATTGACCTCGGAGTTACGTGACCTTGAGCGACAAAAAATTTGCCTATAGACTTAACATAGGGAAAATGTTGTGACTACGATAGCGACTTGAATTTTTTTCAGATCAGCTGTAAACTTGGGGGTTACGAGGACAGACATAAAATCACGGTTAAGTTCGATTTTGTGCCGAATCGAATTATATGCCTTGGAGTTACCTGCCCTTGAGCATGAAAAAATACGTGACCACGATAGCAACTTTATTTTTATTCAGATCAGCTTCAAACTTGCAGGTAACGAGGACAGGCATAAAATCCCGGTTAAGTTCGATTTTGGGCGGAATCGGAATATTGACCTCGGAGTTCCGTGACCTTGAGCGACAAAAAATTTGCCCATAGACTTAACATAGGGAAAATGTTGTGACTACGATAGAGACTTGATTTTTTTTCAGATCAGCTTCAAACTTGCAGGTAACGAGGACAGACATAAAATCTCGGTTAAGTTAGATTTTGGGCCGAATCGAATTATTTGCCTTGGAGTTACCTGCCCTTGAGCATAAAAAAATACGTTGTGACCACGATAGCAACTTTATTTTTATTCAGATCAGCTTCAAACTTGCAGGTAACGTGGACAGGCATAAAATCTCAGTTAAGTTCGAATCGGAATATTGACCTCGGAGTTACATGACCTTGAGCGACAAAAAATTTGCCCATAGACTTTACATAGGGAAAATGTTGTGACTACGATAGCGACTTGAATTTTTTTCAGATCAGCTTCAAACTTGCAGGTAACGAGGACAGACATAAAATCTCGGTTAAGTTCGATTTTGGGCCGAATCAGATTATTTGCCTTGGAGTTACCTGCCCTTGAGCATAAAAAAATACGTTGTGACCACGATAGCAACTTTATTTTTATTCATATCAGCTTCAAACTTGCAGGTAACGAGGACAGGCATAAAATCTCGGTTAAGTTCAATTTTGGGCCGAATCGGAATATTGACCTCGGAGTTACGTGACCTTGAGCGACAAAAAATTTGCCCATAGACTTAATTAGGGAAAATGTTGCGACTATGATAGGGACTTGAATTTTTTTCAGATCAGCTTCAAACTTGCAGGTAACAAGGACAGACATAAAATCTCGGTTAAATTCGATTTTGGGCCGAATCGGAATATTTGCCTTGGAGTTACCTGCCCTTGAGCATAAAAAAATACGTTGTGACCACGATAGCAACTTTATTTTTATTCATATCAGCTTCAAACTTGCAGGTAACGTGGACAGGCATAAAATCTCGGTTAAGTAAGATTTTGGGCCGAATCGGAATATTGACCTCGGAGTTACGTGACCTTGAGAGACAAAAAAATTTGCCCATAGACTTAACGTAGGGAAAATGTTTTTTTACAGAAATAGCGACTTGAATTTTTAGCTCACTGAGCCAAAGGCTCCAGTGAGCTGATAGTATACCAAGGCTCCGGAGTCCGTCGTCTGTCGTCCGTCCATCCGTCGTCCACACTTTCAATGAAGCATATCTCAGAAGGCAGTCGACCAATCTTGTTTAAATTTTATGTGTAGCACCATTGGGCAAGGGGAAAGGCTGCATTAGGTTTTGGAGCTAGTCTGGTTCATTTGTTCCTTCATTCTTCTTTCTCTCCATATAGAGATAATAGACCAATGTTAAATTTTTAATCAAAGATTTCTCAGGAACTATAAAAGCTAGAAGCATCAAATTTGGTATTCAATAGAATAATGATGACTTATTTTGTGTAAGAGACATTGGGCTTTCTCAGCTTATTTGTTCATCTGTTCTTTCATTGTTCTTTCTCTCCATTTTGACCAATGTTAAATTTTCGTCAAAGATTTCTCAGGAACTATAGAAGCTAGAAGTCTCAAACTTGGAATGCAATGCAATAATGATGACTTATATCCTGTAAGGGTCAATGGGCTGGATTCTATTAGCAGATTTAGTAGTCAAGTCTGTGAATTGTTAAAACTTAAGGTTCTCAGGTGAGCGGTTTAGGCTCATTGAGCTTCTTGTTTGAATTATCTCCCTTGACAATATAAGCTTGTGATGGCCATAACTCCAATACCGTTTGAGATATATTGATGGTACTTGGCTCAATTGGATACAGGGTTGAAATGGCGCTTCATGCCTAAGAACCGCAACTCTGGGTGCTATGATATTTGAGTTATCAAACAATATAACAGTATAACCACCTTGTGATCACCGTACCTCCAATACCCTTTGAGACTTCTTTGTGGTACTTGATGCAGATGTACATGAGGTTAAGTAGGCGTGTCATGCTCAAGAATTTTAACTCTGGGTGCTCAGGTTTTTGAGTAATCTCCCCTAACAATATAACCTTGTGATGGCCATAACTCCAACACCCTTTGAGATATATTGAAGGAACTTGGCACAATTGTATACAAGGTACAGAAGGGTGTCTTGTGCAAGAACCACAACTGTTGGTGCTGTGGTATTTGAGTTATCTACCCTTCCAATATAACAGTATGACCAGCTTGTGATCACCATATCTCCAATACCCTTTGAGACATATTGATGGTACTTTGTACAGAAATACATGAGCTTAAGCAGGCGTGTCATGCGCAAGAACCACAATTCTGAGTGCCCTGGTTTTTTAGTTATCTCCCCTGACAGTATAACCTTGTGATGGCTATAACTGCAATACTTTGTGATATATTGCTGGTTTAATTCTGGTGCACTTTCTACGAGTGTAGGCTGAAAAGTTCTGAACCTGACCAAGAAGCAGGCATCATAGAGCCATGAAATTTTGTATTCATTAAATCCAAACCTTTATTACTTGATTTGACTCAAATGAGTTCAAGTTTATATGCAATAACGTAGAAATTCTAGACTTTGAAAATTGATACTAGCACGTTTTTGAGAAAATGGACAAAATCTGGCATCATGGTGTCATCAAGTACCTCCATAAAAAGGGGTTAGCTCCTAAGGACATTCATGCCGATATGGTTGCTACATTAGGGGATGATGCTCCTTCTTATGCAACCGTGAAAAGTAGGGCAGCTAATTTTAAGATGGGCAAGGACAGCCTTGTAGATGATGACCGGTGTGGACGACCCACAACAGCAACAACTGAGGAAACCATCAGCCAAGTGCACAGGGCGGTGATGGATGACAGGCGTTAAAATGTGAATCAGTTAGCTAACACTGTTGGCATCCCCCTTGAACGAGTAGAGAACATTCTACACAGTGGATTAGGAATGTCAAAGGTTTCCGCCAGATGGGTGCCACAGCTTTTGACACCTGACCAAAAGTTTACCAGACTGAACCTGTCACAAGCCAACTTGGCTATTTTTGAAGCAGACCAAGATGGTTTTCTTGACCGTTTTGTCACTCAGGATGAGTGTTGGGTTCATCACTTTGAGCCAGAGACCAAAAGACAATCCATGCAATGGAAGCACCCTGGCTCACCCCCTCCAAAGAAGGCAAAGGTCGTCTCCTCTGCAGTGAAGGTGATGGCATCAGTGTTCTGGGATGCCAAGGACATAATATTCATAGATTGCCTTCAAAAGGGCAGAACAATTTATGGGGAGCATTATGCAGATCTGCTAAAACAATTGGGAAAAGCAATTAAGGCTAAACGACCTGGAAAATTGACAAAAGGGGTCTTGTTCCATCAGGACAATGCGCCTGCTCATAAATCGGTTGTCGCAATGGCTGCTGTGCATGACTGTGACTTCACACTTGTCGATCACCCTCTGTATTCACCCGATCTAGCTCATCAGATTATTTCCTGTTTCCAAACATGAAAAAGCACTTGGCTGGGCAGCATTATCGGTCAGACGAGGAGATGATAGCTGCTGTGGAGGAGTTTTTCAGGGACCAAGATGAGACCTTCTATACCATTGGGATCCAAGGACTCCAGCATCGCTGGAGGAAGTGTGTGGACAGGAAGGGAGACTAGGTTGAAAAATAAGGCACTTTCAGCATGAACAAACCATTGGATCTTGGTCAGGCTCAGAACTTTTCAGCCTACCCTCGTATTGGTGATTAATTTTCTGAAGGCCATATTGGCTTTTGGTCGGGGGATCTGCCACCTCATGATGGCTATTTTTTATTTATTATGCCCCCGGAATCTAAGATTCTGGGGGGCATATAGTTTTTGGTCTGTCCGTCTGTTTGTCCGTTTGTCCGTTTGTCTGTTTGTCCGTTTCTCCGTCTGCAAAAACTTTAACATTGGGCATAACTTTTGAATGGTAAGTGATACAGCTTTCATACTTCACATGTGCATTCCTTGTCACAAGACCTTTCAAGAGGTACCATAAATTTTGACCTCGTGACCTTCACCTTGAGATTTGACCTACTTTTGGCCTCATTTTTAAAAACTTTAACATTGGCCATAACTTTTGATTGGTAAGTGATAGAGCTTTCATATTTCACATGTGCATTCCTTGTCACAAGACCTTTCTATTGGTACTATAATTTTTGACCTCATGACCTTGACCTTGGCATATGACCTACTTTTTTAAAAACTTTAACATTGGCCATAACTTTTGATTGGTAAGTGATAGAGCTTTCATATTTCACATGTGCATTCCTTGTCACAAGACCTTTCTATTGGTACTATAATTTTTGACCTCATGACCTTGACCTTGGCATTTGACCTACTTTTTAAAAACTTTAACATTGGCCGTAACGTTTGATTGGTAAATGGTAGAGCTTTCATATTTCACATGTGCATTCCTTGTCACAAGACCTTTCTATTGGTACTATAATTTTTGACCTCATGACCTTGACCTTGGCATTTGACCTACTTTTTAAAAACTTTAACATTGGCCGTAACGTTTGATTGGTAAATGGTAGAGCTTTCATATTTCACATGTGCATTCCTTGTCACAAGACCTTTCTAATGGTACCATAATTTTTGACCTCATGACCTTGACCTTGATGTTTGACCTACTTTTTAAAAACTTTAACATTGGCCATAACTTTTGATTGGTAAATGGTAGGGCTTTCATATTTCACATGTGCATTCCTTGTCACAAGACCTTTCTAGTGGTACTATAATTTTTGACCTTGTGACTTTGACCTTGATGTTTGACCTACTTTTTAAAAACTTTAATATAGTCCATAACTTTTGATTGGTAAGTGATAGAGCTTTCATATTTCACATGTGTATTCTTTCTCACAAGACCTTTCCAGTGGTACCATAATTTTTTACCTCGTGACCTTGTGGCCTCAACCATGACATAATTTAGTGATGGGGCTTTCATATTGCACAGGCGCTGTCCGGGGGCATCGGTGTTTCACAAACACATCTTGTTCAGAAACAAGTTGGTTCTTAGTCGAAAACAAAGGAGCATATTTTGCAATATTTATTTTACATTTCTCTATAGTAAGTCAGATATTTAAGTGGTTTTGTTTTGATAAAAATTTATCCTGTTATTTTTTACACTAACAAGAAAAAAATCTCTGTGACTTTGGAAAATGCTCAAATTTATAATTTCTTTTTTTCAAGTGCATATTGTGCTATTTCAGCCATGTTGGTTGCAGAATATCCTTAAACTAAAGAAATCAAAATTCTGAAAGTGGTGCGTTTTCATTGAATCCGAGTTAATTATTTATTCTGAAAGTGGTGCGTTTTTATTGATTCCGAGTTAATTATTTATTTATTAACCACATAATCACCTAGCCATTGAAAGCATTCTTGCTGCCTGTCAGCATGGTTTCTGAAGTCAAAAAGGTTTTGCGAAACTCAACTACACCTATTTCAATTCTGACATGACATTGTGAGTAATCTGGATGGAACCATTAATTGTGTCCCACAAACAGACTGACCTAATTAACATGGACTTCTCTCAGGCCTTCGACAAGGTACCTCACAGGAGACTATTGTATAAATTGGATTACCATGGGATAAGAGAACCTACACTAGTTGGATTTTCTCATGGCTGTCTGGGTGCTCAGAACAAGTACTTGATAGCCATGCATCAAATCCAGTCCCTGTTCTATCTGTTGTGCCCCAATGTTCCGTACTTGGACCAGTCCTTTTTATACATCCGTCCATCCGTCACCCTGTAAACATTTCGTTTCCGGATAACTTCTCCTACAGTTTAAATCTGATCAAGCTGAAACTTCATACATAGACCATGATGTGGGGCAGCGCATATTGTTTCGAGGTTACTGTCCAACAAATATTAAGAGTTATGCCCCTTTGAATATTTTTGTAAACTTCATTTCCGGATAACTCCTACAGTTTACATCTGATTAAGCTGAATCTTCATACATAGTTAGACCATGATCTCGGGCAGGGCATATTGTTTCGAGGTTATGGTCCACAAAATATCAATAGAGTTATGCCCCTTTGAAATTTTTTGTAACCTTTTTGTTTCCGGATAACTCCTGCTACAGTTTACATCCATTCAAGCTGAAACTTCATACATAGACCATGATGTGGGGCAGTGCATATTGTTTCGAGGTTACGGTCCACCAATAATAGAGTTATGCCCCTTTGAAATTTTTTTGTAAACTCATTTCCGGACAACTCCTCCAACAGTTTACATCTGATCAAGCTGAAACTTCATACATAGTTAGACCATGATGTGGGGCAGCGCATATTGTATGGAGGTTACGGTCCACCAAATATTAAGAGTTATGCCTCTTTGAAATTTTTTGTAAACTTTTCGTTTCTGGATAACTCCTCCTACAGTTTACATCTGATGAAGCTGAAACTTCATACATAGTTAAGACCATGATGTCGGGCAGTGCATATTGTTTAGAGGTTACGGTCCACCAATAATAGAGTTATGCCCCTTTGAAATTTTTTGTAAACTTTTCGTTTCCGGATAACCTCTACATTTTACATCCGATTTAGCTGAAACTTCATCCATAGTTAGACCATGATGTGGGGCAGCACTTATTATTTCGAGGATATAGTCCACCAAATAATAGTAATGCCCCTTGAAAAATTCTGTTAACACCATGATATGGAACTGTGCATATTATTTTGAGGTTAAGGTCTGCCAAATATTACCAGAGTTATACCCCTTTCACAGATTTTTCTAAACATTCCGTTTTGAATAACTCCTCTTACATTTTACAGCTGATGAAGCTGAAACTTTACATATATTAAGACCATGATGTGGAACAGTGCATATTTTGAGGTTACAGTCTGCCAAATTTACCAGAGTTATTTCCCTTTCACATATTTTTCTAAACCTACTTTGTTACCGGATAATGCCTCCCACATTTTACATCTGATGAAGCTGAAACTTTACATTTAGTTAGACTATGATGTGGAGCAGCACGTATCATTTCAAGGTTACAGTCCACCACTTATTGCCAGTGTTATGCCTATATTATTTTGAGGTTATGATTGGCCAAATATTACTGATCATGACAATTTGTTGGAGACAGATTGTTTGAGCCATTGAGGGTTATTAATAGTGCCAGGTAAGAATATATGGAGCACATATTGTTCCTTGGTTACATTCCACAAACCCAAACTTGTCTTACTAATTGCCACGGGCGTATGATGCCCGAATTGTGGAGCTCTTGTTAGCTCACCAGAGCACTTCGCTCATGGTGAGCTATTGTGATTATTCAATGTCCATCTTGTGTCGTGCAGGCCAACAATTTGCTTTAAATGCTAACTACTAAACCCTTTGGGCAATAACAACAATTTGCTTTAAATGCTAACTCCTAAACCCTTTGGGCAATATCATCAAACTTCATAGAAATGACTCTCTACCAAAAAAGCTGAAATTGTTCTATGCTCCTATGAACAAGCTAAAAATAGAAAAAACCTTTAAACATCAACTTCTCCTTAAGCCTTGGGACAATTTCATTCAAACTTCATAGAAATGTTGCTTAGGTGACCCTCTACCAAAATAGCAAAATTGGTTCCACTCCGATGAAATAGAAAAAGTTAACAATTTGCTTTACACCCTTATGCCAATTTCAATCAAACTTCATAGAAATGTTGCTTAGGTGATTCTCTACCAAAATAGTTAAATTGTTCCCCTCCAATGAACAATTGTTTGTTTGATTTGAGGTTTAACATCTCAAGCCCTGTCGCCC
Organism: Lucinisca nassula; assembly: GCA_963580285.1. Classification (NCBI taxonomy): domain Eukaryota; kingdom Metazoa; phylum Mollusca; class Bivalvia; order Lucinida; family Lucinidae; genus Lucinisca; species Lucinisca nassula. The sequence continues at coordinate 287,858 of CAUZLF010000769.1, forward strand.
AATGAAACCAATAGAGTTTATTAGCATGGACGGTCCGCCTCGCACCCCGGTTCCTGGACAGGCTTAGATCCTCTAAGCGGTTTACCAGTACTAGTGTGCGGGCGGTATTCAGCTCTGCGTGGAAGCATCATGAAGCCCATATATTTTTTCAAGCCCCTATGGGCGGGATCCAATGAACAAGATGGCCACCAGAGCTAAAGGTAGAAAAATCTTTAAATGATAACTTTTCCTGTACCCTTGGTTTCAATTTAATTCGAACTTCAAAGTGATGTTGCTAAGGTGACCCTTCATCAAAATAGCTAAACGGTTCTGCTCTGATGAACAAAATGGCTGCAAGAGCTAAAAATAGAGTAATGTCAAAAACTTGCATTAAATAACAGTGCCTCTGTAACCTTGTGCCAGTTTGGATCAAACTTCATAGGAATGTTGCTTAGGTGACCTTTCACCAAAATAACTAAAATTGTTCTGCTCCGTTGAACAATACTTAGGATCATTACAGTACTTTATTAGTAATAAAAATGTTCACTGTTCAAGGCTGAAAATAGAAAAACCTTTAAACGACAACTCCTAAACCCTTGGGCCAATTTAATTTAAACTTCATGTTTTAGGTGACCCTCTATCAAAACAGCCAAAACGGTTCAGCTTGGATGAGCAAAATTGCCACCATTGCTAAAAATAGAAAATGTTGATGATTTGCTGTAAATGCCAACTCCTAAATCCTTTGGCCAATTATAATATTCTTAGGTCACCCACTACCAGAATAGCTAAAATCATTCTGCTCTAATGGACAAGATGGCCACCAGACCTAAAAAAAAAGAAAATCTTTGAACAACTACTTCTATTCCCTTGGGCCAATTTAATTCAAACTTCATAGGAATAATGCTTATTTGTTTGATTTGAGGTTTAACGTCCCCGTCAACACTGTAAAGGTCATTTTGGAGACGTTGCTTCCAATTTTGTGGGACTTTTACCCGACATTGAGATGAAATGACATCTCAAGCCCTGTCGCCCATTGAAACCAATAGGGTTTATTAGCATGGACGGTCCGCCTCGCACCGCGGTTCCTGGACAGGCTTAGATCCTCTAAGCGGTTTACCAGTACTAGTGTGCGGGCCCGATTCAGCTCTGCGCGGAAGCATCATGCAGCCCATATATTTCTTCAAGCCCCTATAGGCGGGGGCCGTGGAATAATGCTTAGGTGACCTCTACCAAAACAGCTAAAAACATTTTTGCTTTAATGAACAAGATGGCACCCAGAGTTGGGAAATAGTAAAATCTGTAAACGACAACTCGTGCACCCTTGGGCCAATTTTATTTAAACTTCATAGGAATGTTGCTAAGGTAACTCAACTAAAATAGCCAAACAGTTCGCCAATGAGTAAATGTTTTACCAGAACAGACATAAACATAGAAAAAATGTAAACAACAACAACTTGTGTACCCTTGGGGCAATTTAATTCAAAATTCATAGGAACGTTGCTTAGATGACTCTACAAAATAGCTAAAATTGTTCTGCTTTGGTGAACAAGATGGCCGCCAGAGTTAGACATAGAAAAATCCGTTAATGACAACTCCTATACCCATGGGCAAATGTTGCTTTGGTGACTCTCTATCAAAATAGCTGAAAACCACCTCCTTTGAGCACAATGGTCACCAGAGCTAAAAATAGAAAATCATGAACAATTTGTCTTAAACCCTTGGACCAATTTCAGTCAAACTTCATAGGAATGTTGTGTGGTGATCCTCTACCAAAATAGCTGAACTCTTTCAGCTGTAATGAATAAGATGTCAACCAGAGCTAAAAACAACAAAACTTTTTGAAGATAACTTTCCTATACTTTTGTTCCAATTTCATTCAGGCTTCATAGGAATTTTGCTTACATGACCCTCTGCAGCTTTGCTTGGATGAACAAGATGACTTTCAGAGCTTGAAACAGAAATATCTTTCAATTACAATGCCTATACATTTGGTTCAATTTCATTCAACCTTCCCAGGAAGGTTGCTTTCTACCAATATGGTTTTGCCCCAATGAAGAAAATGGTGGGCAGACTTGAACATTCAAAACTCTTTCATTGTCAGCCTCCCCTAAAGTCTAAAGCCAGTTTCATTCAAATTTTAGATGAATGTTGCCTGGGTGCCATCTAAATATAGCATTGTTTGTTTGTTTATTGGAGTTAACGGCCCAGTCAACACTATTTTAGGTCATTTTTGAGCCATTCAGTTTACCTATCGACACTTCGTGGGCAGGCTTATACGTAAGGGGTTAAAACCAGTACAATGCACATTCTTTCACCAGAAAGTGACAACTGCCCTTCTTGAATCAGCAGAAGGGCGCGAATGACTAGAAAAGATTTCATGATCAATCTCCACGAAAGAATGTTTCCAACCCGGGCAGGTATCGAACTCGGGTCTTTCTGATCACCAGTCAAACGCACATCCGACTTAGCTACCGAGGCCGGCTCTAAGTATAGCAGTGATTCTTCATGTCGTAAGATGGCTGTCAGTTATCCTTATATCTTTCAGAAGCTGTGACATCTTGAAATTTGGCCATCTTGGGCCTCTTGTGTTGGTATTTATTAAGATCTTCCTGATAATATGGGGTCCCCTATTCGTTTTTTGCTGATGATTGTGTTTTGTATAGGAATACATACACTCCTGACTGCCTTAACTTACAAGATGACCTGGATAGCCTGGCATGTTGGGATGAAGTTAAATGTGGTCAAACGTCATTCAATGAGAGTGTCACGGTACCTTCTAGACAAACGGATTAAATTTGACTACTCATTACACCAGCATAAAATTATGTTGATTAAGCAGGTTCAATCGGTAAATATTTTGGTATCACCACCACTGTTGATCTCAATTAGGGTCAGCACATTTCCGAGATAACATCCAAAGCAACTAGGACATTAGGATTTCTTTGACGTAATTTAGTTTTAACATATTTATTCATAAAAGGAGTGAATAATATGCATTCAAATGTAACACAAGCAATAACAGGATTAGACCGAAAGCACAAGTACTTACATAGTTCTTCTGAGACGTAATTTGTCTTTTGCTCCGACAGTCTGGCTGTTGCATACAAAACATTGTTGTTCTTAACTTGAATATTCATAACCTGTTTGGCACACGTTAAATGTAGATTCAATGGCAGAGGACAGCTGCTCAATGGACATGCCAGCGATGGCGAAACTAGTAGTGCAGGTTATATGCTTGATGAGCTGGAATGGCCATCCCTAGAGGCCTGTCGTGAGCTGTTCTCAGAAAGAAGATATCTGTTGTAAGATACGCTCTGATACAGTGTCTCTTAATAAAGATAGATACATGTACTTGACCTCTGTGGCAAGTTCAACTCGAACAAGGGCATCGAAATTTAACAGCACGATACCATAGGTACCAGGCCTATAATGATACCCTGGAGAATTCCTTCTCAGTGGAGCAGTCTTCCCTCTGTGGTAGCTGCCAATACTGCAGAGAAGTTCAAAGCCCGTATGGTATAGATGGGGGCTCGGAGGTATGCGTTTCGTTTTAGCATACCTCTGAGAACAGATAGTAACTAGTTTTAAGAACAGTGATTTTTTAGCTCGCCTGAGGATGAAGTGCTCATGGTCGGTCAATGTCCATCATGCGTCATCGGTTGTGTTTCTTGCGGCATCAACAGTTTGCTTTAAATGCTAACTCCTAAACCCTTGGACCAATTTCAGTCAGACTTCATAGGATTGTTGCTTAGGTCACACTCTTCCAAAATAGCAAAAATCGTGGGACTCCATTGAACAAGATGGCCACTGGAGCTAAAAATAGAATGAACTTTAAATGACAACTCCTATACCTTTGGGCCAATTTCATTCAAACTTCACAGGAATGTTGCTTAGTTGACCCTCTACAAAGATAGCTAAGTAGAAGTAAAACAAAGATCAGGAATTGATACAATTAACTTACTCCATCCATAAAAGACACCAAAGGGAAAGAAATACAAACATTAAGCGACCAGACCATAATGGAAACCTAAACATAGGAAGGCCATATGGACAGTTACTTTCCCACAAAATGGCCATATGGCCATCCAAAATTAAAAGACACAAGTGATACACACAGTAAGTAACAAACAACAACATAAATAAATCGCCACGGAAGAGCCGCCTTGGATCGGTCAGTGGAAGATTTTCACTGGGGGGCTTAAATCGATTTTACGTGGCCACAATCCTCGCCCTTACTTCCGTCGCGATTTAGACAAATAATTTGTTCAGTCCGCATGAAGGCCTCCTAACTCATCAGTGCAACATCTCCGTGAACACAGAAATCAAAGAACCACAGAGGTGAGACAACGGTGAGGACTCGACAGCAAGAAACCACTGAAATGCTGGAGCAAAAGAAAACCAACAGTTAGACTCCGATGAGCCCGACCAGAGACAGAGCATCAGGCACCAACCAACATTATCTCTTTAATTTTCAATAAGCCTTTACGTTGGAGCCGTCATAGAATCTGAGGACTGACCCACCGGCGTGCAATTAAAGAGGGAAGCAAAGTTGCCAACCGTGATTGGGTTAACTACCATGCATGCAGTCTGTCGTATAATATCCATGTTGTACCCAATCTTTTTATATCGAAGAATGATTTTACGAAATTGGGTGCTGAAGTCATTGCGGTTATATATTTTTCTGAATTTATATACTAAGTCACCATAAAATTCGGGTTCCGATAGACCTTGTTGCAGAAGAGATTTAAGTCCAATATTGAATTTTGAAATTAAATCAGAATGGCGTCTATAAAATTTTGAAAAGGCTTTGCGTAGTTTATGGTACCAATAACCCTGATTAAGGAGTTTAGCCGTTAATAATTTATTACGAGTGTTGAAGTCAGTTACATGACTACACACTCTAGCAAATCGAATTAATTGCGAAATATAAACGCCATAGGATGGCGCACGAGGAACATCACCATCCAAAAAAGGAAAATTTACAATCTCAAAATCAAAGTCATCGCGTTTATCATAAATTTTGCACGAAACAAATCCATCTACAATAGATAGATATAAATCCAAAAACGGGGCCTCGGTATCAGAAGAATTTGCTTTATTTAACTGAAGTTCTAGGGGGTAAATCTGACTGATCAAACCATCAAAATAGGTATTATCAATAATTAATAAATCATCTAAATATCTAGAAGTAAAGCTAAAAGCTTCAATAATTTCAGATTGGTTATCAATGGAAAGCGACAAAATGAAGTCTCTTTCATAACAATACAAGAACAGATCAGCCACAAGAGGTGCGCAATTAGTACCCATCGGAATACCCACAATTTGTCTAAATAACTTAGTACCGAATCTAATATAAATATTGTCAAGTAGAAAGGTGAGGGCATCACACACTTTCAGTTCAGCTCCGATGAACAAAAAGGCTGCCAGAGCTGAAAATAGAAAAAACGTCAATAATTTGCTTTAAATGCCAACTCCAAACCCCTTGGGCGTCTGTCAACAATATACTTAAAACCTAAACCATTGAAAGGATTTTGAAATAATTTTAAAGGAATGTTCTTTGGGTGACCCTCCACCAAAATTGCCTAAACCGTTCTGCTTGAATAAACAAGATGGCCACCAGAGCTAAAATTAGAAAACATCTCATCTGTCAACATTATACTTAAAAGATATCTCCAAAACCGGTGAATGGATTTTAAAAAATTATTCAGGAATATTCCTTGTGTGACCTTCCACCAAAATTGCCCAACATTCCACTCGGATGAACAAGATGGCCGCCAGAGTTAAAAATACAAAACATTCTGTCAACAATGTACTCTAAAGACATCTTAACCGGTAACAGATCTTTTCAAAATTTTATAGATGCAATTCTGATTTAATTTCAAAATTCAGTATTTGACTTAAATCTCTTCTGCAACAAGGTCTATCGGAACCCGAATTTTATGGTGACTTAGTATATAAATTCAGAAAAATATATAACCGCAATGACTTCAGCACCCAATTTCGTAAAAGCATTCTTCGATATAAAAGGATTGGGTGTAACATGGATGTTATACGACAGACTGCATGCATGGTAGTTAACCCAATCACGGTTGGCAACTTTGGTTCCCTCTTTAATTGCACGCCGGTGGGTCAGCCTCAGATTCTATGACGGTTCCAACGTAAAGGCTTATTTAGAATAAGAAAGATCTAATTCAATGTAATGTAGGTTGGTGCCTGATGCTCTGTCTCTGGTCCGGCCCATCGGAGTCTAGCTGTTGGTTTTCTTTTGCTCCAGCATTTCAGTGGTTTCTTGCTGTCGAGTCCTCACCGTTGTCTCACCTCTGTGGTTCTTTGATTATTTGTGTTCACGGAGATGTTGCCCTGATGAGTTAGGAGGCCTTCATGCGGACTGAACAAATTATTTGTCTAAATCGCGACAGAAGTAAGGGGCACGCCTATGCTATGTAGTTTTGACACCCTTGAACCGTTAAATTGGGGTTTGAGGGTGTGTACATTATTTTTCTTGTTTCTGCTCGGGGTATGCATTATTGGTATTTGATGGAGCCGCCTCGTCAAGGCGGTTCTATCGGGCCCAGCGGTCTGTGTTTTGTGCGGAGATAGGATGAGTATCACAATTTTTCATCTGAAAATTTCCATTTTGTGACAGGGAAAAAAAAAAAAAAAAAAAAAAAAAAAAAACAGTATAGGCGTGTTCTCGTGATGGGGCTCAGTGGTTCCTTCCAGTGAATGATTATGCATGCGCATTCGTCGGAATCAGTTAAGAACTGCTCAGAACCAAAAGGTTATAAGGGAGATCACTCAGGAAGTAATTTGATTTCAAATGAACCGGCGCATGGCGGAGCCTATGGTGTGGCCTGTGCGTTCACCGGGGGCTTAAATTAACCCGCGCACCAAATCCCCTGTGACGAGGCAGTTTGATTGTCTCTTTGCATGGGGCGTGGCTTGTGGGGGTACATACCATCAGCGAGGAATTTGATCAGGCTGCGCGAATGCGCAGGCTGATCTGAGTCTTAGCTGGTCGCTCAGGCATTCTCGCGGGATTTGTCATGCGCTGTTTATCGCTGGTCAAAATATAAGCCGGTATTTAGGGTAACCCCCCCCCCCCACACACACACACACACACACACACACTTTTTCACAAAGGTCGGTTATATTAATATGATTGATGGATGGTCTGACAATTTAATAATCTCTTAAGCAGGATTTGATAGAACATTCTTTCTTAATTATCACGTAACAGTTCTTAAGTTTGGGAGGAGGGGGATTATTTCTTATTAAGGTCCCTATCATTACGAAAACACGCCTATACAAATACATTGTCAATTTTTCAATTATTTTGGGTGGTAACGGGGAATTTGGCTTACCCCTGGAAACCACGGTTTTACCTTTTAAAGGTGGGGTTTGAGGGGATCGGAATCATATAGGCGTGTTTTCATGATTTCAAGTGTAATTCGCCATCAACGGAAATGCATCTGTAACTCATTCCAAGTCGGCATGACCGCAACCTGTCTTTTTTCAGTATTTTACATTTTTGCCGGAAATCTGAATGGTAGTTTTAGACGTCCTTTAAGTAACGTTTCTTGATGACGTGCAGTTGTATATGTTCTTGTCTTCACGACGTTGTTAGTTACCTGTCATTAAATATATATATATTGATGTTTCCATTAGGGTCTAATTATTGCATGTTTGTGTTTCTTTCCCTTTGGTGTTTCTGATGGGATTTGTGGGTTAATTGTGTCGATTCCTGATCATTGCCTTCACTCCTGTTTTGCCAGTGTCAATTTCGAGGCACTTTTGACCCCAGACACCCCTCAGATTTCATTTCAGCGGCCGGTTGGCCATACTCCTAATTTTTTCGGCCATAAGTGTGTGGGGGGTGCGGGGCACAAACCTCCCCCCCCCCCCCCCCCCCCCCCTCCTCATATTTCAGTGGGGAGTCGCGCGAGAAAAAGGCCATTTTAGGACAACTTATCCTAACGCAAACATCGCTGTCCAGGGGTGGGGAATGCAAATTTTAGGTGGTTCTGTGGCTCAGAAAGGGGGTGGGGTTCAGACACGTAACAAAGGCGTATCGGAGTGGGAAAGGGTTAAGAAACTGTCTAACTCGCACCACCTTTCCATGGCAGGTTTAGACCTTCTAAGTGGTTTACCAGTACTCAAGTTAGTGTATAGTAATTTATTTTAGTTCGATTGCGATGAAAGCTTCAAGCTTATTGAATCGCTCTCGAACACTCATTCCGGGTGTTTTCACGCGCGCGAGAGAGAGGCAGTGGCTTTTACACCACTGCTACTCATTTACACCTGGGTGGAGTGGGGCAATGTCATTACGTGTCTTGCCCAAGGGCACACCTCGATACCAGTGGCCTCAAGTACTCAAGTTCGCCGGTTTCAGCTTTGTCCCGAAAGCATCATGCAACCCAGTCTATTGGACTGGCCTGAGTATAGCGATACTAGACGTTTTGGTCCTTATAACGTTGGTAGGGTTAAGTTAATCTGCAAGGGACGTAATCCACGCCTGGAAATGTCAAACTTCAGCCGACTGACAAACCAAATTTACGAGTTTATTAACGGTCACAAGGTCGCACTAACATGCACCTTAACTGCAGGTTTGATAAGCTTTTGATAATCAAGAAAAAGAATATATATGGGTTAACCGTCGTACGCGTGCGGGGCTGCCTAATCGGGATGTTTACGGAAATTTACGGAAATAGTCGTGCGGACATGGGGAGGTAATTACCCGGTGGATAGAATTACCGGAAAGCACAAAATACTGGAAAGCAACCAAAATACCGGAAACCGCATAGAAATACCAAAAGGCACTAGAAAACGTTAGAAAATTGTATTTAAATGCAATATATGTCTCAAGAAGATGAATTATTTTATTTGCTCTCTTGACTTTTTAAAATCCTAATGTGCGTTTATTACAATGGTAGGTATGCCACACTCAATGTTTATTCGTCATGATTACCTATCTATCTATCTATTGAGAAAAAATAATATAGTAAGATGTGTTTTCATGTATCACATCTCAAATATATACATATAATACATACATTTCAACTAAAATAAAATTCGAGATCCTGCCTAAAAAGGCACATGAGACACTATTTTCACGATAAAATTCATGATATTAAAATGTTATTTACATGTTATTATTGGTTACCTATATAAAACTACTTTATGCATTACTTTATTCTATTGCAAATACATTAAGTGAATAATTTCCAAAGCTGAAACTAAGGAATTCTTGTATTTATATATACTAATTAAATGAGAATAGATCAGCATCAAGTGTATGCCTTTATTACACACATTAACTCAAATAAGCCACCCTGTATATAATACGAAAGAATATCTAATAACTTATTCACTTTTTGCTACAGTACAACACCATGGTTTCACTTTATTTGGAGACAGTTATATATTTCTAGACTTAAGAAATTCTGCTATTATGAATTATGATTTGCAGGTATTCTCTCTCTCTCTCTCTCTCTCTCTCTCTCTCTCTCTCTCTCTCTCTCTCTCTCTCTCTCTCTCTCTCTCTCTCTCTCTCTCTCTCTCTCTCTCTCCCCTCCCTCCTTCCCTCCCTCCCTCTCTCTCTCTCTCTCTCTCTCTCTCTCTCTCTCTCTCTCTCTCTCTCTCTCTCTCTCTCTCTCTCTCTCTCTTCATTAAACTTTTTCTTAAATTTTAGTGATTGAAAACAAAATGTTGACCCGGATGCGATAGCTCATGATGAGCCATTTCATCTGGATCTACACAGTAAAGGTATATGCACCGGGCTAATAGCCGCCTAATTCAAAGGCAATATATCAATATAGCTTAAGGCAATATTTGAGCCAGGGCACAGAATTTTCCTTATATAGAGCAGGAGTTCATTGCAAAATTTAGGGGTGTCGGGATTTGTTTCCATCAAACTATATTTGGAAAATTACAGAACTTTAAGCAAACAGTGAAGACCCTGATCTGATCTGGGCCTGCACTGTTTGACAATTACCCGTTTTGGGGTTTCTGGTACTTATTGGGTTAATGAGTGAAATAAGAGCAAACCAATTATAAAAGCAAAGCAAAATATTAGGCTATTCATCATCTTTCCTTTTTTTCCTTCTAAAATTTCTTGGTTTACATGAGTGTTTATTATTTTTCACATTTCTGATCAAAATATATATTGTGAGTAATCGCCGAGGCGGTTCTAACGAGTACCCACAATATCTGTTTTGAGCAGAAATAGCAGTGATAGCCAGCAATTTGACATTTTTGAAGGTGAAGCAACTTGGATCAGTCACTGTACGTCGTCGTCCGTCCGTCAGTCCACAATTTCTTCAGTCAAAGTATCATCCTAAACGAATGATTGTGTTTTGACCAAAACTGTACAGGGATTGATCATTGGTTGATCCTTTTTCAAAGGTTTTCACATTGCTCCGTTCTGTCGCATATCTAGGTCACAGGAGCCAAATCTCTGATATTTCAGCGCAAAACATATGTAGTAATCGTCGAATATCTGTACTCGACATATATAATTCGGGCCCTTTTAAACCCCACATGACATGTATTTAAATCTGGGGTTACCTGGAAAACGACTTGACTTTATCTTGTTTCAAACACATCTTGTGGCAAAACCGTTAGAATCACCTTGCCGAGGCGGTTCTGACGAGTACTCACATTGTATGTTTTGAGCAGAAGATGGAATTTTATCAGAAATTTAGAGAAAACCTGGGTGAATGGACACGGCTTGAATGATGTCATTTCAGGCTGTCCATGGCTGAGGCGACTGGTAGAAAATACATTCTTCTCCGACTAGACACACTGTGCTGAAATAACGTCGACGACATTATTTTACCAAAGTCTGTCTAGCGGTTAGGTTCAAGTTCCTTAAACTGCACGTTATTCTCTCAAAAGCTTGCTGCAGCATATGATAAAAAATATAGATAGCAACGTGATTGCACGACCCGCAGAAAAAGCGACCGACTGAAGTCGGTTGATTTTTTAAGAGTGCCCAAAAATCACCGTGTCATTCGGTCAGTCTGTCAGTCTGTCTGTCCGTCCGTAACCCGTTTGTGAAAATTGGTGATAGTGACTTAACCGCTTGGAATATTAAAACACTTTTTGGCATACTGATAGATATCAATGAGATCTAACCAATGAACTTGCGAAATATTACATTCCATTTAGTATAACCTCGCAGAGGCGAAAAATGTGAAAATTTTCGAACTGCTTCTCCTCGGAAATCGTTGGGCCGATTGAAGTCAAATTTCATATGGAGCCTCTATGGGATGGGGGAAACCTAAATTTGCTCATGGGGTCCACGTCACACGACCAAAATGGCCGCCAAGCCATATATGGTCTGTTTGTCTGTCCGTCCGTAACCCGTTTGTGAAAATTGGTAATAGTGACTTAACCGCTTGGAATATTTAAACAGTTTTGGCATTCTGATAGATATCAATGAGATCTAACCAATGAACTTGCGAAATATTACATTCCATTTAGTATAGTCTCGCCGAGGCGAAAAATCCGTAACCCGTTTGTGAAAATTGGTGATAGTGACGCTTAACGCTTGGAATATTTAAACAATTTTTGGCATACTGATAGATATCAATGAGATCTAACCAATGAACTTGCGAAATATTACATTCCATTTAGTATAGCCTCGCAGAGGCGAAAAAATGTGAAAATTTTCGAACTGCTTCTTCCCGGAAGCCGTTGGGCCGATTGAAGTCAAATTTCATATGGTGCTTCTATGGGATGGGGGAACCAAAATTTGCTCATGGGGTATAGGTCACATGACCAAAATGGCCGCCAAGCCATATATGGTAAAAACCCTTCAAAAATAGTCTTCTCCAGAACCACTGGACAGATTTCCACGAAACTTGATAAATGACATCTGGGACGTAGGCCCATCATAAATTGCTAAAATGGTGACCCTGGGTTGACCTTGACCTTCTTTGTGCCTAGGTCAAACTTTGACACATATGCTTTTGTATTGGAAAATGTGAGAATGCATTTTATCCTGCAAACGATTCAGAATACAGTACTAAAGTATAAGATATATTTTTGCTCCTTTCGATAAGGCGCATTTATATGGGGAACCGTTTTAGGTCCAGGTCACATGACCAAAATGGCCGCCATACCCATATATGGTAACACTCATAAAGCTAAAAGCATCCGGTGGGTCGTGCACTTCAGCTGAAGCACTGGTATTCTTGATAATTGCATGTCATTCTGGCAATAACCTGAAGGATTGGGGGATAAATATTAAGTTTTATCAGGTTAAATTATAAATATAATACATGAAATTCATTTTTAACATGTTCCTCCGCAAACTACTACCACTTACAAAGTGCTTTTTATACCCCGACCGAATAGGTTGGGGTGATATAGCGATCAGCCTGGCGTCCGTCCGTCTGTCCGTCCGTAGACGCAACCTTGTGATGGCCATAACTCCTATACCCTTTGAGATTCATTGATGGTTCTTGGCACACTTGTTCACAAGGCTGAGACGGCGTGTCATGCGCAAGAACCAGAACTCTGGATGCCATACTTTTTTAGTTATCTCCCCTTTTAATAAAATAGAATGACTACTTTGTGATGGCCATAGCTCCAATACCCTTTGAGATATATTGATGGTACTTGGCACAGTTGTTCACAAGGCTGAGACAGTGTGTCATGCACAAGAACCACAACTCTGGTTGCCATGGTTTTGAGTTATCTCCCCTTCCAATAATATAGAGTGGCTACCTTGTGCTGGCCATAACTCCAATACCCTTTAAGATATATTTATGATACCGGCACAGTTGTTCACAAGGCCGAGACCGTGTGTCATGCACAAGAACCACAACTCTGGTTGCCATGGTTTTTTAGTTATCCCCCCTTCCAATAATATAGAATCACTACCTTGTGATGGCCATATCTCCAATACTCTTTGAGATATATTGATGGTTCTTGGTACAGTTGTACATGAGGTTTAGCAGATGTGTCACGTGCAAGAACCACAACTCTGGGTGCTCTGGTTTTTTTAATTATCTCCCCTGACAATATTACCTTGTGATGGCCATAACTCCAATACCCTTTGAGTTATATTGATGGTACTTCGCATAATTGTATACAAGGTTGAGACGACAATTCATGCCTAAGAACCACAACTCTTGGTGCTATGATATTTGAGTTATCTCCCCTTTCAATAAAACGGTATGATCACCTCGTGATCTCCGTACCGCCAATACCCTTTGAGACATATTGGTGGTACTTGATGCAGATGTACATGAGGTTAAGCAGGTGTGTCATGCTCAAGAATTATAACTCTGGGTGCTCTGGTTTTTGAGTAATCTCCCCTGACAATATAACCTTGTGAAGGCCATAAGTCCAACACCCTTTGAGATAAATTGAAGGAACTTGGCACAATTGTATACAAGATACAGAAGGGGTGTCATGTGCAAGAACAACAACTGTTGGTGCTGTGGTATTTGAGTTATCTACCCTTCCAATATAACAGTATGACCAGCTTGTGATCCCCATATCCCCAATACCCTTTGAGACATACTGATGGTACTTTGTACAGAAATACATGAGCTTAAGCAGGCATGTCACTCGCAAGAACCACAATTCAAAGTGCCCTGGTTTTTTAGTTATGTCCCCTGATAGTACAATTTTGTGATGGCCATAGCTGCAATACTTTTGTGATATATTGCTGGTTTAATTCTGGTGTATGTTCTATTGGTGAACAATCTTCTGAAGGCTATATTGGCTTTTGGTCGGGGGTTTGCCATCTCTTCTGATGGCTATTTTTGGTATTTCTATGTGCTTTTCGGTATTTTGGTTGCTTTCCGGTATTTTGGTGCTTTCCGGTAATTCTATGTATCCTTAATTACCAGATTAATCCCTATCGGGACATGTCACCGGAATTAAATGTTCCGATCTAAATTAAATTTGGAATGTGTTATGTGGAATCATCCGAATGGAGCATTGCTTTAATGCTGGTTTTGTTATTTAACCCTTTTTGTACTAAATGGACTCTTCCTCATATATAGCAGGAGTCCATTTCAAAATTTAGGGGTGTCAGGTTGTGTTTTCTTCAAAATTGATTCGGGAAATGGCTTAACTTTTTGCAAACAGTGTAGGCTGATCTGGGCCTGCACTGTTTGCCAAGGTACCCCTTTAGGGGTTTCTGGTACTAAATGGGTTAAATGAGAGCCCTGTTATTACATGTATTTGTTTGTCAGAAATCACGTTTCTCAGGCTTAGGCATTGGTTAGTATGTCCCGGGCTTAGGCAGTGGCTAGAACATGTATGTTATAAATCACGTTTCCCAGGCTTAGGCAGTGGCTAGCACATGTATGTTATAAATCACGTTTCCCAGGCTTAGGCAGTGGCTAGTACATGTATGTTATAAATCACGTTTCCCAGGCTTAGGCAGTGGCTAGTACATGTATGTTATAAATCACGTTTCCCAGGCTTAGGCAGTGGCTAAGGATACGGGTCCGTGTGATCTGATCTGGGCCTGCACTGTTTGCCAAGGTACCCCTTTAGGGGTTTCTGGTACTAAATGGGTTAAATGAGAGCCCTGTTATTACATGTATTTGTTTGTCAGAAATCACGTTTCTCAGGCTTAGGCATTGGCTAGTATGTCCCGGGCTTAGGCTGTGGCTAGAACATGTATGTTATGAATCACGTTTCCCAGGCTTAGGCAGTGGCTAGTACATGTATGTTATAAATCACGTTTCCCAGGCTTAGGCAGTGGCTAGTACATGTATGTTATAAATCACGTTTCCCAGGCTTAGGCAGTGGCTAGTACATGTATGTTATAAATCACGTTTCCCAGGCTTAGGCAGTGGCTAAGGATACGGGTCCGTGTGATCTATCTATCCGTCTACCTACCTACCTACCTGCCTACCTACCTACACCTACCTACCTATCTACCTACCTACCTATCACCGCTGTGGTTCGAGCCTGGCTCGGGTCACATGTGAGACGCCAAGTTCAACAACGGAATATCAGGTGGTTTTTCTCCGGGTACTCCGGTTTTCGCCCACATTAGATTAACGATCAGCTCGATATGAGTGAAATAATCTTGAAAGGGCCGTAAAACGAAAACCAAAAAAAATCTATCTGTCTTTCTGTCTATCCGTCCGTCCGTCCGCCCGCCCGCCCGCCCGCCCGCCCGCCCGTCAGTCCGTCTGTCCGACCGACCTCCCACCCGCCCATCCGTCCATCTACACAGTCACACATATTAACATACGTTGCAAGGAATTAATAAGTACGTATCGCTGATGAAACCTGGGTGATTTGACTAGTAGCATGGCACTCTCAAGGCAATGAAAACATTGCGTGAAATACATCGTAAATTTGCTTCAAACGCGAACTGCTCCTAAACCCTAAACAACGTCTCCAAAATGACATATACTGTGTTGACGGCGACGTGAAACCTCAAATGAAACAACAGATCCGCCTAAACCCTTGGGTCAATTTGAATCAAACTTCAAAGGAATGTTGCCTAGTTGACTCCCTACCAAAATAGCTAAATTCATTCTTTGATGAACAATATGGCTGCCAGAACTAAAAAGAAAAACTCTTTAAACGACAACCCCTCCTGTACCGTATCCTTGGGCAAATTTCATTCAAACTTGACAGGGATTTTGCTTAGGTGACCTTCTACCAAAACGGCTAAAATGGTTCTGCTTTGATGGGCAAAAGTGGCTATCAGAGCTAAAAATAGAAAAGCATCGTTAATTTGCTTTAAATGCGAACTCCTCCTAAGCTCTTGGACCAATTTGATTCAAACTTCACAGGAATGCTACCTAGGTGGCTCCTACCATTATTGCTAAAATCGTTCTGCTCTGATAAACAAGCTGGCTGCCAGAGCTAAAATCAAAGCGCCAAAGGTACTGAAATGACAGATTCTATGAGAAAATCAAAACACTGTGAAAACTTACAGACGACCTTTCTAAAAAGATCTTAACATTTAGAAAAAGTAGTTCTGCAAATTCCATTGTATGCTATGTTATCAGATGTCTATACAACGGTGGTATCACGAGATACCATTCGATGTTTCTATTTTGGAAAGAAACTATTTACGTTTTCAAAACCAAACATTAAAATTCAAGTTTTAACAATGCTACTGTCAATTAGTAACATTTTTGTCTGGTCGGTTGTGGATACCTCCCCACAAAAGATACTCTATTTTTCACAAAGAGATCGGAGGAGAAAGGCTGGTCAGTCCAGTACAGGAATTCCATTGGCTTAAAGACATTTTTGAGTAAGAACAGCACTATAAACCCACGGGTAATCCTGCTGGCTTAGATATCCCGGATTCTGAGCGTAAACAAATAAATGGAACCACGTGAGGCCGACGCACTTGATTGATGTAACGTCTCGCTGTTCAGTTAACGTCTCAGCCATGATCTTGAATGTTCTTAATGTCGCTAGCTACATGCAATGGCTCGACTACCATTTCGCTTATTCCATCCGATATGTAATGCTCTATTACGCCCGCGTCGCCTCGGCATACCTTACACCTATATGTCGAGACACCCCGAAACGACAATCGGCGTGATTCACGCTGAAGTGCGATGTGTCACTGAAACGCATATCACGCGAGTCGCTTAGACGCCAATATACATGTATGTATTTCATGCACCAGCGTAGGTGTTCCGTACTGTGTCGACGTCTTAATTTTGGTCACGAAAGGGACGTCTAGCTTCTCAAAAGTGCATCGCATAAGGGCGACGAACTGTGTCAGAATTTTCATCAGAATTGTTACTGGTGACACGTCAAATGTCATTCATACACCAGGTGTCAGTGCTTATTAGTCGGTAGTTGAAACCCTTTGTTTATCTACAGGTACAGTGTAGCAGATACCGGCGGAAATCTGCTTCGCATATGCGTCTGTCGGATGAATCGATCTTGACGTACTGACGTCGATCTTCCGCTACGTCGACGTCCACTAGCGTCTTCTGTTGATAATAAGATGTCGCTCCAACAGACAAATAGATCACACACATGTGACACCCAAAATCAGAGTCAACGCCATCCGCTTTCCGACCAGCTTCTAACTGTCCATTAGAAGTCTCCGTGGTGTAGTGGTTATGCTACTCGCCTTGTAAACCAGGGATCGCAGGATCGATCCCGGACTTCTCCAGACTTTCTGATGTGTCTTTAAACCGAGGTATCGTCTCCGTATGACCTTAGCTGTTGGTGGGACGTAAAACTCAAACACTCACTCACTCACTCTAACTGTCCAGGGTTTAATGAAAAATGTTGCAATACGTTCTCACTTGATGCTTTTTGAGAACAAAATACAATTTCTTCTTTTCTAGGCACGACCTTATATTACCCACCAAAAGTTTGATCCTGAACATGTGGTTTCTATCAGTGCTGGTGTGAAGGTGGTACACAGGATCGTTGGCCCCGCCCATCGGGGCTTAAAGAAATAGATGGGCTGCATGATGCTTCCACGCAGAGCTGAAACCGACCCGCACACGAGTACTGGTAATCTGCTTAGAGGATCTAAGCCTGCCCAGGCAAAGCTGTGCGAGTCGGACCGTCCATGCATAAAAACCCTATTGGTTTCATTGGGCGGCAGGGCTTGAGATGTCATTTCATTTCAGTGTCGGGTAAAAGTCCCACAAAATTGGCAGCAACGTCTCCAAAATGACCTATACAGTGTTGACGGGGACGTTAAACCTCAAATCAAACAAAACACAGGATCGTGGCCGGACTGGTAACCATACGTCACGGTTGATTGATTTAACCTTTTTAGCTTAAGGGCATGATGCGTAAGCGACAGCTTGTTGTAATCATGCAATCGTTTGGTTTTAGAATCAAAGCACCGAAAGTGTTGGTGGGTTGTAGGTTGGGGTAAAAGTCCTGGGCTGAGATTAAATTGTTTGATTTAACTCTGAAATTCCAAACGAATAGTGAAGATTTTGATAAGAAGCGCATTCTGCAGCGTCCGAACTTGGTCTACACTGTTTGCCAAGCTCACCCTATGATTCCAGGAAGACCCTCTTCAGTCTTATGGCATACCCCGATCTCACTGCGGCTACTTTCTGCAAGACAAAGGTTATTCTGAGAAGCCAGTGATAGTCACGTAGACGTTAGCTCTGAATCGCTTTTTTATTAGTAACTTCGGGTCGAATGCCAAACAATCAACCCAAACATAGCCGGGTCGTTTGTCAGCCTTTGGTACTGTAAAATCTGCACTTGAATAAAATGTTCGATCTGGCAAACAATGAGGACTAAGATCAAACGCCACAGAACACGGTGCTGATCTTGTTCTACATTTTTGCATCAGTTACTAACATCTTAAGTTTAAACGGATCAGTCCAAGTCCTCGTTCATGACCAGCCTGCATTTAGAGACAATCGGCATGAGTGTTGTCAGTGCTTTGATTTATCCACTGCCTTGAGTTTCTGGAGTGTACTCTTCCATCACTGAAGTTGGGCTCGTCTATTCTGCTAAATATGGCATCTAGAATTATATCACAGAACCTACACTGTTTGCATAGGTATCTGTACCATATTCCAGGGTTGAAAGGGACAACCTTTCTCGCAAAGTCTGAGTTACACCTAGTTGTAACTGACCTAGACTTGACCTCGATTATCGGAAAACCAATTTAATATTCTGGTCTGCAGCTGACTGGCTGGTCTTTAAGGATTAAATATTGACAGCACTGTTAGAAAACAGTGTAAAACCTGAGCAGACGTCTTAGAAGACGCCGCATTGATCTGGGCATACAGTCTCGCATGATGCAGCTGGTTCATATGAAATGCTGAATCTATTCTCTGAAACCTAAGATAAAATCGTCAAGTCGTCTGCTTCAAAAGTTTGTATTGCGATTATAGGATGTACAATTTTGATAACTGCGCCAAACCGGACTACATTTTGTGCGGACTCATATTTCTTTGGCGGTGAAAGCCGGATGAAAGGCGGAACTACTTTACAACACGCAGGATAGCTAGAAACGACAGATTGAATCGGTCATTAAAAATACAATTACATAAATTTGCTTCAAAAGGGAATTGGGCCAATTTGGTTCAATCTTCACAAGAATGTTGCCTATGTGACTCCATACCCAAATATAGTTAAATCGTGAGGAACAGGGTGGGCACCAGAGCTAAAATAGAATGAAATAGTGACTGTCAGGTGAACGTATTAGGGCCCTCTTGGCCCTCTTGTTTAGAAACTAAATTGTTTGAAAATATGAGCTGTCAAAGACTTAACGTAAACCCTAACATTCGAAGTCCATGGCTTTGACCTTAACACCACTGGTAGGTGTTAGCTGCATAAGGTACTTTGGTTACTGCTTCTGTATAGCTTTAAAAGGAATCTATAGCAATTTCAAGCCCTGGTTGGCAATCCATCAAGGAAAATGCAACTCCAGACAGTTACCTACATATCTGAATTTGTCTGTTCAAGCTGTGTAAAACAGAAGTGGAGGCAATCATTAGGAATCGATACAATTAACCCACAGCTCCCATCAGAGACACCAAAGGGAAAGAAACACCAACATGAAACAACAGACCCTAATGGAAACGTCAATAGCGGAAAGCCAAAAGGACAGTTACTTTCCCACAAAATGGGCAATAGCACGGGCAGTAAACTTTCAAATTGACCTCCGCCGGTGGTCAATTGAAAACGTCGTTCTTTATGTCGTTTTGGGGTTATGTTTAGTATAAAGTCATTGGGTCCGTTTTCTGGAAAGAGTGACCGCCAGTGTACTCAAACTTCACATTCTCTTTACAAATAGCCTCTTCGGAAACAGTCGATCAGAAGCACACATTATCGTGTATTAATCTTAATCTTTTTGAACTTTCTTCAGAGATTCGTCACTATGGGTGAAACATGGGCCCATCATTTTACTCCAGAGGCCCAACGACAATGGAAGCACCCTGGCTCACCCCTCCAAAGAAGGCAAAAACTCTGTCCCTCACTTTCATCTCTACTATCTCTTCTCCCTTTCTCTGGGAGAGGATACAAAACGACCCACAAGGGTTGACTTGAACAATCAATCGATCAATCAAACATAATAACAATATCATATTGATCAGCATGAAAGCTTTCTAGCCCAAAAGTGATTCAAAATAAAATACTCAGTGAAATGTTCACGTATGGAAGCTTTAGTTGCGGACCTGCACAGGCGGACTGGTTCTATATGGTCGCTTGTCAAGAACGAAGCCGTATGGGGAAATTTCGCAGCCGAACTGAATAACTGAGCAGACCTTTTTAGGATCGCACTGCTCACCCCTTAGCATACGGAAAGGGCTAGAAATGGTGCCCTAAACAATTGCCTGCTTCAAAACCCCAGGCTGGTTAACCGCTATCCGCGGGGATCCCATTTAGCGGTTGAGCAAGAAAGAAGATAAAGGTGACACCTTTGGCAGTCGGCACAGATTGTGCGCACCTTGATAGATTGTGCGCACCTTGATGGACGGTGCTGGCTCAGACAGACCACGGCAAAGAACAGCTCCAGTTGGTAGAGAGCTTCATCGGTACAAAAGTGAGATTGCAGCTCTGTGTGAGACGCCTTGCAGAGGAAGGGCAATTAAAAGAAGTTGGTGCTGGCTACTTTTTCTTCTGGAGTTGACGTAAGAAAGAGCGGTGTTAAGGAGTAGGTTTTACCATCAAATCACTCATTGTCAGCAAGCTCTCAGGACTTCTTAATAATAAATCACCGCCTGATGACGCTGAGACTTCCCTTATCTGGTAGGAGCCATGCAACTATTATAATGCCTATGCCCCCACAATGACCAACCCAGATGAGATTGTAGTTTTGATCTTGATTCTGTGATTTCTGCTACACCCTGGACAGACAAACTCATCCTCCTGGGAGACTTCAATGCTAGAGTAGGCACAGACAATTAAACCTCAGGAGTCAATAGGACTGAAGGAGAAGAATAGTGCAACAGCAGTGGCCTTCTCCATTTGAAGAAGTGTGCAGAGCATGAACTGCTGATCACTAGCACAGTCTTTAGCCTGCCAACTCGCAAAATGCATCCACGCTCCAATTACAAGCATCTCATTGATTATGTCATAGTTTGAAGGACGGAAAGATAGTATGTCAGAGTGATAAAGGCTATTTGTGGTGCAGGCCGCTCGGTAGTTCACAGGCTTGTTGTCAGCAAAAGGCGACCACAAGGCAAAAAAGTGACCAAGAGACTGGATGTCTCTAAGCTGAATCAAGACATCAAAAGGCAAACCTTCATAGATGTTATCTGCAGCCAATTAGATGTAATAGAACTTAGTCCAGACGATCCAAAAGGTAACTGGACAGTCTTCAGAGACACCACACAGTCTTTAGCAATTGATTGCCTAGGACCAGTATCTCGTGAACACCAAGACTGGTTTAACGAGCATGATGAGGAAATCCAGGGACTGCCTGAAGAGAAACCAAAAACACAAGGCGTACCTCAGTGTTACCAGCTCAGTATCTAATAAGGCCGCATATTCAAATATATGCAAGACAGTCCAGACTAGACTCAGAGATATGTACGACTGGCTGACGAAATCCAGTCCTTTGCAGATAGGATATGAAGTTCTTTGATGCACTGAAGACAGTGTATGGTCCTCAAAGCTCATGGGCCACCCCTCTTCTCGGTGCAGATAGAACTAGTATTCTGACTGGCCAAGAAACCATCTTTAAAAGATGGGCTCCACACTTTGATAGTGTTCTTAATCGGCCATCATCTAAATGATGACTCTATCAGCAGACTACCACAGGTGGAATGTAATCTGCTACTTGACAAGTTTCCAATCGTCTCGGAAACAATAAAAGCAAGTAAAGGACAGAGGAACAATTGACATGATATTCACAGTAAGGCAGCTTCAAAAGAAATGCCAGGAACAAAACATGGACCTCTACATGAGCTTTGTTGACCTCACCAAAACATTTGGCACAGTCAGTCGTGAGGGTCTTTGGAGAACAATGACGAAGTTTGGCTGTTCGACCAAGTTCATAACAATGGTGAGGCTGTTCTACGATCGTATGCTTGCACGGGGCCAAAATGATGGTTAGTTTTCTGACCCATTCCTTGCAACAGATGGAGTCGGGCAAGGTAGTGTACTAGCCCCAACGCTGTTCAGAATGATGATCTCTGTCATGCTCACAAATACTTTCCAAGATGGTGACAGTGGTATACCTATTAGGTATCGCTTCAATGGGAAGCTTTTCAATCTAAGAAGGTTGCAAGCCAAAACCAAGGTGCATACAGATGTGTTAGACGAGTTCGTCTTTGCTGACGACATGGCAAAGGGTGCTCCAACAGAAGAGAAGATGCAAAAGGATGTAGATCAAGTGTCTGTCTCCTGTAACAGCTTTGGCTCACAACCAGCCATCAAGTCGAAGATGGTTTATCAACCAGCACCTGGCAAGCCTTACAATGAGTCCACCATTACAGTGAAAGGTCAAGGATTGCAAGTGGTAGGCAAGTTCGCCTACTTTGGAAGCACATTGTCAAGAGTCGTGTACATTGATGATGAAGTCAATGCCAGGATTGCCGAAGCTTGTGCTGAATTTGGTCGACTACGTGGTAATGTTTGGGATCGAAGTAGAATTCTGCTTGACACAAACCTGAAAGTCTACATAGCTATGGTGCTGTCAGCACTATTATATTCATGCGAAACGTGGACAGTTTACCACAACCAACGGCACGCCAAAAATTTGAACTACTTCCATACAAGGTGTCTTAGAAATATTTTAAAGATTAAGTGGCACACAGGATTCCAGACACAGAATTTCTGAAAATGGCAGGGATGCAGAGTGTACTTACTCTTCTGAAACTGGCACCGTTGAGACGGACAGGTCATGTAACCAGGATGCCTGTGGAGAGTTTGCCAAAGAAAATACTCTGAGAAATAGAAATGGTCAGAAGAAGAAATTCAAGGACACCACAAAACCTCCCCCAAGGACTTCAACATACCAACGGAGATGTGGGAACCAGTTGTACAGGATCAAGTAAAGTGGCGAGGTCTTACTTGGAGATGTGCTAGTGAATATGAGGCAAAACGAATAAGCGAAGCCTAGCATAAACGTGCACAGCACAAAGGTGGAGCTAAGGCATCTCCAACAGAGATATACCTTCCTCTGATCTCTGTTGTTCTATCTGCAATCGACGGTTTAGAGCTAGAATTGGTATAATCTGTCATTTTAGAACACACAAACAGTTTCATTTTTCGTATGTGATTAAGATTGTTCATTGTCAGTAATGACAAACTATTATTATACTGGCATGGCAGGGAAGTTAAGGGAGAATGGAACGTTGGATCTATTGGTTTACTCATACCAACATTATAATACCAAATTCATTATCTGATTAGGAGATAATGAGCTTTTAAAACCATATTTATAAACCAACGCCTTGACTTTGATTTTAAATTAATGGCCAGAGAATTGGGTCTTGTTAAATTTAAATATATATAATTACAGCAAATCTACCAAAATGCACCATATGGTTTGGTTTGAAAATACCATTTTCCATTAAAAGTATGCAAGTCTATGAGCCATGAAAGAATGCATTTCATCAGGTAGATACAGCCTACCCGGGCCAAATAAAAAAAAGTGTGTCAAGGATGTCCCAACCCGACCCTATACAATTTTTGGTGAAACCTATAATTTCTTTTCACGCTTTCTGATAATATGGTTTGTTGTGTTACATGAGGGCTCTTTTGCGTTAAATTTGTATATTTCTACTTAGCTCCAGATAAAGATGACTACTAAGGATTATTTTGGGATATAGAGGATCTTACACGAGTGTTCATGTATTATCGAATTTATTAAACGAGTTGAGGAAAAGGGATAAAATGCGATGCTTTGCCGAGCATTTTATCCCTTTTCCTCAACGAGTTTAATAAATTCAATAATACATGAGCACGAATGCAAGATTGTATTTATCATATGACGTTTAAAACGCATTTTATTCACGTATCAATATTCCGCCATTTGTAAACGCGACGTCGTTAAGGACGTCGTACATATAAAGTTACGGGACGTATCTAGCTAATTTGCATATTTAATCCACCAGTGGATTATCGAAAATATTACCTGGTGTTATTACACTCTCATACGCGACGTCATATGATAAATCTGTTTTCTTATTTTTCATTCAAAACATATGAGGCGATTTTAACAAGTACCCACATCATTAAGGGTTTTGGCAAGACACAAGGATAATGAGTCCTTCATCATCATCGTCACTTCTTAAAAAAAATAAAGAAAAAAGAAGACGGAAGAGTAGAATTGAATTTACCATTCTGCCACAGACTAAAGTCGAGTGCTCGACATGTTAATGAATGCATTCATTTTCATATACGGAGGTTATTGGCAAGTTTTCATAAATGAGCAGAATTTGTAGGACTGTAAATGTCACCAAAATTTTAATGTCCTACTGCCGTGTTTCAACGAAAAATACAACATACAGTGTAACAGAAAGCGGTATAATCGTTGCCTTTTGGAAGCAATGACTACAGTATGGAGTTAACAAGATTTTTCTGGGCCAGACTAGCTAGTTTCGGCCAATTAGGCCTCATCAGTGACCCTCAAATATTTTCTAAATTTCGCTGTGAAATCAATGGTTCCAAAGGACTAGAAATATATAACCCACACTATGATGAAGGACAGGTAGACTTTTTACGGCCGCCACATATTTCCTTTACAAAAGCTGTGGTTAAGTTAAATGTTTAGAAACAAGGGTAATCCTTTGGAAGCAAGAACTACAGCACAGAACTGAAAACTATGGGGTGTACAAGATTTTTCTGGTCCAGAGTAGCTAGTTTCGGCCAATTAGGCCACATCAGTGACCCTCAAATCTTTCCTAAATTCCACAGTGAAATCATTGGATTCAAATGATAAAGCCCTGATAGTACTTTCCTATTGGTTCCAACTCGCCGCTGTTTGCTTAAGGTATTGGTGTACGGATTTTTGTAGCTATTTACAGTACTCAGTTTCCAACATTTCAGGCTGCAGTTTGCTTGCTTTAAAACGGTATTTTGCTGGTGGAGTATGCAGAAGTAAGGCACTATTAAATGGTAAAACTGTGCTAATAACTGGAGCAAACACTGGTATCGGGAAGGAAACCGCCAGGGACTTGGCCAGAAGAGGTAAAATAACAGTGGTATTACCAGAACAAAAATTTATGCAGGCACAGGAATTAGCTTTCTTTAAGAGAGGGCTGCCATACCTTCTGATAGTGATAGATGTTGTCCCACCTGAGCTCAAAGTATTCAGGGCGAGCTTGTGTGATCACTCATTGTCCATCGTACATGCGTCGTCAATCGCACGTCATCAACGTTTATGTTGTTCTCCCTCTGGAGCCATAGTTTTTGTTCAGTCTTCTTTAATTTTGGATGGCCATATGGCCATTTTGTGGGAAAGTAACTGTCCATATGGCCTTCCTTTGTTTAGGTTTCCATTATGGTCTGGTCGCTTAATGTTTGTATTTCTTTCCCTTTGGTGTCTTTTATGGATGGAGTAAGTTAATTGTATCAATTCCTGATCTTTGTTTTACTTCTACTTTTCATAAAACTTTTTGAAGGATGTTTGCCTTGATGATATCTCGGACAAGTTTTAATATGGGTCATGTCGGATCAAAACTAGGTCACTAGTTTAAATTGCTTTAAACCTTGATCATCCTCTAAAGGCCACAGTTTTGCTTCAATCTTCATAAAATATACCGGAGTGTTGTCTGGGAGATCGCTTGGTCAAGTTGGAATATGGGTCCTATCTGATGAACAACTATATCAAATTGCTTTAAAACTTGTGCATCCTCTAGAAGCCACATTTTTGCTGCAATCTTCATGAAACTATACCAGAATGCTTGTCTTGAAGATATCTTGGTTAAGTTCGAAAATCTATCATGTAAGATCAAAAACTAAGTCACTAGGTCATATTGCTTTAAGAATTTGTTCATTCTCTAGAGACCACAGCATGGCTTTAATGTTCATGAATCTACACCAGAATGTTTGTTTAGGTGATATCTTGGCCACATTTGCAAATGGGTCAGATCGAATGAAAAACAAGATCACTAGGTCAAATGGCTTTAAAACCTTTATCACCCTCTAGAAACCACAGTTTTGCTTCAACTTCAAACTTCATGAAACTATTCCACAATGTTTGTCTTAATGATATCTTAATCAGGTTCAAATATGGGTCATAGTGGATAAAAACTACGTCTTTAATATTTTTATAACTTGTCCACCCTTCATGGGCCACAGTTTTTCTTCATATCTTAAAAAAAGCCTTACCAACATATTTGTCATGCTGATATTTTGATGTAAGATTGATAAAAACTAGGTCACTAGATCAAATTGATTAAAAAGGTGTTCACCCTCTAGAGGCCACAGTTTGGCTTTAATCGTCATAAAACTTTACCAAACATTTGTCTTGATAATATAATGGTCAAGTTCTAATATGGTTGAGGTCGGATCAGAAACTAGGTCATCAGGTCGAATTGTTTTAAAACTTATTCGCCATCTAGACGCTACAACTTTGCTTCAATCTTCATGAAATTATACCTGAATGTCTTCATGATATATTGCTGAAGTTCAAATAAGGGCCGTGCCAGATCAAATACTAGGTCAGTTTAAAGAGGAACGATCAGGAACTCTGGTACAATCAGATCTCAAATTCTTCCCTCAATATCGCTAGTGAAAGAAGTCGAAACATGGAATGAAGACAGTAAACAAAACGGACAACAGGTAAACCGAGACAGCAGCTATTTCCCAAAACAGTTGTGTCATAGAACAATGAAACCTAACTAAAAAGGAGCAATATACATAATGGGAGAAAGAATCAGAATCACCAACATGTCAAACTGGGACAAACGTAACTAAAAATGAACAACTAAATATTGGGAAAGAATCAGAATCATCAACGTAACAACATATATGATTAGGGAAAGAATCAGAACCATCAACACAAAACATGAAGGGACCACAGCAAAAGCACCGACTTGGAACTGTCAGTAAAAATAATGGTCAAATATGCCAAATATGTATCGATTCTTGCTCTTTGCCTTCACTTCTATTTTTCAATGAAACTTACCCAATATATTATTCGAATATAGGTCATATTGGATCAATGTCTAGGTCATAAGGTCAGTTGCTTTAAAACGTTGTACACTCGCTAGAGGCCAGTTATGCTTTTATCTCTATGAAACTATATCAGAATGTTTGTCTTGTATTGATGATAACTTGGTCAAGTTTGAATATGGGTCATGTTGGATTTAGAACAAGGTTGCTAATTTAAATTTCTTTAAAACCTTATTTACCATCTAGAGGCTACACTTTTGCTGAAACTATACTATTTTTGGCTTTAAGATATTGTTAAATAGGAGTGAAGGCAATGATCAATGTTTAAAAAGTTATCTGACCTAATGACCTTGTTTTGATCTGCTATGACCCATACTCGAACTTTATCAAGACAGCCAATGTGGTAGCCATCTGGGATATCAGAACAGAACGGTTCTAAGAAGTCTGAATCGCCATGTCAACCAAATGCCTGCCATTAAGTTTCGGCTCAGTTTGACTTGATGTGGTTTGAAGATTTTCAAGATGGCCAACATAGAATCAGAATCAGAATTGTTACTGGTGACACGTCAAATGACATTCATACACCAGGACCTGTGATATGGGAAGTTAGTCCCTAGCCCTAACCAAAGATGTAAACTTAGCTACACAATCCTCAGCACCTTCAGCCGTCAAAATAATAGAATCGGGAAGGGCATTCCAATCTCTAATGGTTCGGGGGAAAAACGATTCTTTATAAATATCCGTTCTTGCAGTAAGGGTCTGAAACGTCATTGAATGGTGTTTTCTACAATGCCTAGCTGGGGGAACAAGGTCATCTGTTGGAATGCTGGCAGCACCCTTTAGACCTTTGTATAAGAGTATGAGCCTACTGTCTCTTCTCCTTTTCTTTAGAGACTCCCATCTTAATTTTCCTAGAATTCCAGTCATGCTCCCAGTTTCAAAGCAATAATTTCCAGTTACAAATCTAGCAGCTCTATTCTGAACTTTTTCAATTTCTTCATTTAGGACCACTCCGCTTGGGTCCCAGATGCAACTACCATATTCCAAGATTGGGCGAACAAGTCCCCTGTATGCTGTTTCTTTCACATCCTGAGGACACTGATGAAGATTTCGCCTCAGGAAACCAAGTGTTCTATTCGCCTTTGTACACATATTGCTAATGTGTGTATTCCATCTCAAATCGTGAGTGATTGTCACACCAAGGTATTTAATGGAATTCACATTTTCGAGGACCGTTCCCTCTAAGGTATAAGAAGCCTCAACTTTATTAGATCTCTTCCTTGTTATGTGCATAATATTGCATTTAACTGGTTGGAATCTCATGCCCCATTTTCTGGCCCAACATCCTAATCTATCTATGTCAGCCTGAAGTTTCAGTGAGTCATCTGTATCTCTAATTTCCCGGTAACAAACACAGTCATCTGCGAACAGTCTTATTTCTGATTTAATATCAGTGGAAATATCATTGATGTACAGGGAGAACAATAGAGGACCAAGAACGGTCCCTTGTGGGACTCCAGACAAAACTGGCGCCCATACTGAAGATTCACCATTAACAACAACACGCTGTTTTCTGTAGCAAAGGAAGGAATCTATCCATTTAAGAGTCTTCCCACCAATTCCATAACCAAATAATTTGGATTTAAGTAGTTCATGAGGAGGGGTGTCAAAAGCCTTCTCAAAGTCCAGAATAAATGTGTCCACCTGCCCCCCTTTGTCCAGGATTTTTGCCCAATCATTAATAACCGTGCTCAACTGAGTTTCGCAACTATGCCTTTTCCTAAATGCATGTTGTCTGTCTGACAAAAGTTTATGTTCATCCAAGTGGGCCATGATGTTTGAGCATACTATGTGTTCAAGCAATTTACATAGAACACAGGTCAGTGACACCGGGCGATAATTACGAGCAAGAGCCCTGTCCCCTTTTTTGAAAAGTGGACAGATGTTCGCTAGGAGCCATTCTTTGGGAATTTCACCCGTATCGAGAGATTGTTGGAAAAGATGAGCAAAAACTGGACCTAACTCGTTTGCTAGAAGCCATCTTAGATAACGGAACAGAGTAATTTCAGCAATTTTATTGATCAGGAATCGATACAACCACGGTCCGCATGAAGGCCTCCTAACTCATCAGTACAACATCTCCGTGAAAACGAAAATCAAACAACCACAGAGATAAAAACAACAGTGAGGACTCGACAGCAAGAAACCACTGAAATGCTTGAGCTAAAGAAGACCATCAGTTAGAGTTAGACTCCGATGGGCCCGACCAAAGACAGAGCAACAGGCACCAACCAACATTACTTAGATACTCTCTAATTCTCAGTAAATTTTTAAGCTGGAACCGTCATAGAATCTGAGGCCTGACTCACCGGCGTGCAATTAAAGGGGAAGCAAATTTCTCAACCGTTATTGGGTTAACTACCATGCATGCAGTCTGTCGTATAAAGCTCGAGTATGGGTCATGGCAGATCAAAATAATGTCATTAGGTCAGATAACTTTTTAAACATTGATCACCCTCTAGAGGCCAAAGGTTTGCTTCAGTCTTTTTGAAACTGTACCAGAGCGTTTGCCTTGATATTATCTTGGTCAAGTTTGAAAATAGGTCATACTGGATCAAAACCTGGGTCACTATATATGTGTCAAATTGCTTTTAAACCTTGTTCACGCTCTAAGCCCACAGTCATGAAATTTACCAGAATATTTGTCTTGATGATGTTTTGGCAAAGTTCTATCATGGCACATGTGAGCGATTCAGATCCCTAATTGATCTCTTGTTAAATGGTTCAACGCAATATTCACAAGGTGAAATCCTGATTTGTTGTCTTTCAAATAACAGCTTTGATACTGAAGTATAATACATATGTATAAGCTATTTTAAATTTCTAAAATGCAGTTGAATTAATGTTATTAAAAGAAAAATAAAAAATATGAGCCATTATGGGGTTTTCCTGCATTCTTGAAAAGGGCCGTTTTCCTGAGATAGGCATCACAAGTAGATACTCTACAATAATGCAGCAGAGATTATTTCATAACTTTGTCCAAAAGAAACATTTTACCAATTCTTATTCTCTAGGACCAAATTAATTGGTTATACTGAACAAAAGTTTCAAAAGTTCCAAATGGAATACCATATCAAAATTCTGTTACACACTCATCAGATGGTCACTTCAAAGAGCATTGGTTCCAAACATTATGCAATCAGGACAGTAATTCTAACCCTTCTCTTGCTGAATATTCATTTTAGCCACACCCATTTCTGTCTATCAACCAATCAAATTACTTGATGTAATTTATTGCTACAAATTCATAAACTGAATGCCAAACAGTGTAGACCCTGATCAGATGAAACTACACTGTTTGAAAGGATAGGGGTTGTCATGAACAGCAAGATAAGGGTTAAGATACTGAATCACTTTGAAGACGTTCACCCACACAGAATGTCATTTATCAGGAAAAGTAAAAATACCTGCTGTCCATTAAAACTGCTAAATGCGATTAGCTTAGCTTGCTCAATTTACCAGTCAGTGTTCAGAAAAATTTTATCAGAATTATTCCGGCTGTGTTTTCATTCATGTAATATGTATATTTCTCTATATTTACATATGCTTCTCTATCATACATAAACTGCTGACAGGTCAATGATTGACCTGCTAAATGACTGCATAATTGCTTTGCACATAGTAACAGACTTATGGATTTATTGAAGATGAACCACGGGAACGTTATGCTCATTAACCACAGCTGCATTCAGTCTCTGATGTACCAGTATCTAATTGTTCCATGGCTGCACAATATTTGATGCATAGTGGCCTAGATATTTAATGGAAAGATAAAAAAGAATACAAATGTCCGGGACCTACAGTTAATTTTACATTTTTTTATTTGCAAGCTTTTTTTAAAGGGAAAGTAAGTCTGGGTTTTAACTTAACCCTTATCCTGCTGAATATATAATTTATCCACACCCATTTCTGACTTTGAACCAATCAGAATACTTGGTGTACTTTAACCTCACAAATTCATAAACTGAATGTCAAACAGTGTAGATCCTGATCAGATGGCTTCTTTAGGAGCCATCTGATCTGGATCTATACTGTTTGCAAAGATATGGGTTTGTTGGGAACAGCAGTATAAGGGTTAAGATGTGAAATATTAAAAAGGATTTAGAAAATGTCATTTGTGAATAATGCAGAAAATATTGATCGTCTTTCATTCAAGGAAAGAAATTGCTGCCGATGGGAATGGGTTCTTTCCTTTAAGAGCAGTCACTATGATCTGGAAGAAAATTCTTTATATTTCATCTTTATTGCAAATAGAAGCATTATCATTATTCATTTGGTTATGTATATAGTTTGTTTAACCCATATGGTATAGTTAGCTGCATTACCTCTTACACTAAATCTGCTGCGTTGCATCACAAGCTTTCACATAGAACAGCATTTCTGGTTGTACTGGTTAACCGCTTACGTATAAGCCTGCCCAGGAAAAGTGTGGATAGGTAAACTGACCGGCTCAAAATGACCTAAAATAATGTTGATTGGGACGTTAAACTTCAATACAAACAAACATAGAAGAGCAATTGTTTTGACCGTCTCATGACCCACTTGTCTTCTTTAACCCTTGTCATGTTGAACCAGGGTATGCTCTACTTTTGCAAACAGTGAAGATCTAGATCAGATGTTTTCTTCTGATCTGGTTCTTCACTTTTTATGCCCCGCCATTCCAAAAATGGCGAGGTATTATGTTATACCCTCCGAAGTTTTGAGTGTCCGTCCGTCGGTCCATCCGTCAGCGCCCCACAGTTCCGTGTCCGCTCCATAACTCTGATACCGTTTGAGATATATTCACGAAACTTCACAGGTATGTAAAACACTATCAGACGACGTGCAGAACGTATAAACCGTAACTCAGATTTTCCTACTTTTGGAGTTGTTGCCCTTTGAACATTGAACATAGGCATTTCTATCATAGTTTCGTGTCCACTCAATAACTTCGATACCGTTTGCGATATTTCCATAAAACTTCACAGATGTGTAGAGAACCATGAGACGACGTGCAGAACATATGAACCGTAACTCTGATTTTCTACTTTTAGAGTAATTGCCCTTTGAACTTTGAACAT
Source organism: Lucinisca nassula (assembly GCA_963580285.1). Taxonomy (NCBI): domain Eukaryota; kingdom Metazoa; phylum Mollusca; class Bivalvia; order Lucinida; family Lucinidae; genus Lucinisca; species Lucinisca nassula. Next base: position 319,969 of record CAUZLF010000769.1, read on the forward strand.
AGCCATTTCGTGTCCACTCCATAACTTCGATACCATTTGAGATATTTCCATGAAACGTAGAACGCCATGAGGCAACTTCAAGACATACGAACTATAACCCTGATTTTCCTACTTTTGGAGTTATTGCCCTTTGAACTTTTAATATAGCAGTTGCTATCAGTTTCGAGTCCGTTCCATAACTCTTATATCATTTGAGATATTTTCACTAAACTACACAGGTATGTAGAGCAGCCTGAGACGACATGCAGAACATATGAACCATAACTCTGATTTTCCTACTTTTGGAGTTATCTCCCCTTGAACAGTGAACATTGCCATTTCTATTATGTAGTCTGTTTGAAGCACTATATCTCCTGAACGTAACGATTGATTCTGACCAAACTTGCATGGTTACATCACTAGGATGGGGGAAAACAGCCATTAGGTTTTGTTTCACTGTGACATGCAACTTGTTTGATGTAATTGTAGTGGCGTGGCATCATGTAGTGCTTGCAGTTTTATTGTCTGTTTGTTTTATTGTGTTTTGGTTTAACGTCACACCAACCCTTGTGGGTTTTGTGTCGTCTCCGAGAGAAAGGGAGAAAAGAGATAGTTTGTTTGTTTGTTTGTTTGATTTGATGTTTAACGTCCCCGTCAACACTGTAAAGGTCATTTTGGAGACGTTGCTTCCAATTTTGTGGGACTTTTACCCGACATTGAGATGAAATGACACCTCAAGCCCTGTCGCCCAATGAAACCAATATGGTTTATTAGCATGGACAGTCTGCCTCGCACTGCGGTTCCTGGACAGGCTTAGATCCTGAGAAAAGAGATAGAAGTGATAGTATAGAAGATGGAAGAGAAGAGACAGGGGAGAAAGAGTAAAATGAGTAAAAGTGAAGAAAAGGAAACAAATGAGTCCCCATCCCCATTCCCATACCTGCTGCAAGGACAGGGTGCTTTGTCCAACTGTAAGCCAACTGGACGCCCTGACGATGTAAGAAACACGCCTTCACCATACCAAACCACCCTCCTTTTGTTTTGTCATTCAACTGGTGAATTTATTGCGATAAATTACACCAAGTTACTTGATCTGTTGATAGGGAAACTGGCTGTGGCAAAATTAATAAAAAAATTATTCAGCATGACAAGTGTTAACCGCTCAGTAATGACTCGCCTTTGACTTGACATATGCTCAGCAAAGACTGATTAACGTGAGTATCAACTCAGTCTGATCAGAGTCATCGTTGTGGGTGATATCGATGTTCTTTGACCCACAGATTCCTCATTCGCACAAGAAAGGCTGTATCATACTGAGTTGGTATGCAGACTGAAATGTGTCTTGCATGTTTGAAGATATATTTTGTATGGTGTAGATCCGTTATATCATTTTGTTAACACACCCGTGCGCTAAATTGGCGTCTAATCTCCAGAGCTAATTTTTTCAGATGGAAATGCTGGATACCTTTCTTATTTCTAGTCCAAATATAGATTGTGAGTGCTCGCTAGAACCGCCTCATTGAGGCGGTTCTAATGAGCACCCACAGTCTATTTTTTTTGGAATATAATGAATACCCCTAAACCCCGATTTTCCCTATATAAAGTGGGGTTCAGAGGGGTCTTCATTTCACAGGCCCCGTTTTTGGATTTACATTTATCTATTGTAGATGGATTTGTTTCGTGCAAAATTTATGATAAACGCGATGACTTTGATATTGGGATTGTAAATTTTGCTTTTTTGGATGGTGATGTTCCTCGTGCGCCATCCTATGGCGTTTATATTTCGCAATTAATTCGATTTGCTAGGGTGTGTAGTCATGTTATTGACTTCAACACTCTAAATAAATTATTAACGGCTAAACTCCTTAATCAGGGTTATCGGTACCATAAACTACGCAAAGCCTTTTCAAAATTTTATAGACGCCATTCTGATTTAATTTCAAAATTCAATATTGGACTAAAATCACTTCTGCAACAAGGTCTATCGGAACCCGAATTTTATGGTGACTTAGCATATAAATTCAGAAAAATATATAACCGCAATGACTTTAGCACCCAATTTCGTAAAATCATTCTTCGATATAAAAAGATTGGGTACAACATGGATATTATACGACAGACTGCATGCATTGTAGTTAACCCAATCACGGCTGGCAACTTTGCTTCCCTCTTTAATTGCACGCCGGTGGGTCAGGCCTCAGATTCTATGACGGCTCCAACGTAAAGGCTTATTGAGAATTAGAGAGATAATGTTGGTTGGTGCCTGATGCTCTGTCTCTGGTCGGGCTCATCGGAGTCTAACTGTTGGTTTTCTTTTGCTCCAGCATTTCAGTGGTTTCTTGCTGTCGAGTCCTCACCGTTGTCTCACCTCTGAGGTTCTTTGATTTTTGTGTTCACGGAGATGTTGCACTGATGAGTTAGGAGGCCTTCATGCGGACTGAACAAATTATTTGTCTAAATCGCGACAGAAGTAAGGGCGAGGATTGTGGCCACGTAAAGTCGATTTAAGCCCCCCAGTGGAAATCTTCCACTGACCGTTCCAAGGCGGCTCTTCTGTGGCGATTTATTTATGTTGTTGTTTGTTACTTACTGTGTGTATCACTTGTGTCTTTTAATTTTGGATGGCCATATGGCCATTTTTGGGAAAGTAACTGTCCTTATGGCCTTCCTTTGTTTAGGTTTCCATTATGGTCTGGTCGCTTAATGTTTGTATTTCTTTCCCTTTGGTGTCTTTGATGGGTGGAGAAAGTTAATTGTATCATTTCCTGATCTTTGTTTTACTTCTACTATGCGATTTAAGCCGCCCCCCCCCCCCCCCAGTGGAATTCGTTTCCGCTGACCGTTCAAAGGCGGATCTTCTGTCGAGGTTTATTTTTGTTATGGTCTGTCTTTGGGTGTTTGTGTCGCTTATATTTTTAATTTTGGATAGCCTATTGGCCATTTTGTGGGAAAGTAACTGTCCTTTTGGCTTTCCGCTGTTGATGTTTCCATTAGGGTCTGTTGTTTCATGTTTGTGTTTCTTTCCCTTTGGTGTCTCTGATGGGAGCTGTGGGTTAATTGTAACGATTCCTGATCATTCTACTTTGTTAACCTGATGTCTGTTTTTTTTTCCAAGGAGCAAGGGTTCTTCTGGCATGTCGTGATATAACTAAGGCTGAGAGAACAGCTGAAGAGATTCGCACATCAACAGGAAACAGGGATGTTGTTGTGTATATCCTAGACTTAGCCTCACTCAACTCTGTCCGACAATGTGCAGGGGAGGTAATCAAAAAGGAGCCTAAACTTGATGTTCTTATCAATAATGCAGGTGAGTGTTTCCTTGACCCATTTTATGCTGGAAACCCCAACACTGAACGCTTGCAAACAGTTGCAGACAGGGAACAGTGCAAACCCAGAGCAGAGGCCTCTCAACATGATGTCGGACCAGGGCCTTCAATGTTAGCAAGATCTAAAACAAATTTCAAACTGAAAACCCTAAATTTCAAAATAGATTCCTGCTATATACCAGGGGGAAGATTCCCCCAGTTAAAAGAATGGGTTAAATGAACCGTGGACTTGAGCTGTCATTATAATGTCAAATGAAAACTTTATCATTTTACATGCTGGTCTTACACACACCATTACGAATACACTCTTAAATTGAAATATGTTGAACATCTTACCACCAAAAATTGAATGTTTTTAGATAAAAATAATTGATATTTTTCACATTTCTTCGCAAAACATACATTGTGGGGTCTCGTTGGAACTACTTTGCCAATTGCCTTGAAATTATGAATACGGGACTCTGGCACATTATGATTTTTTCAAATGATGTGTCTGGGTTGACCTTGGCCCATTTTACACTAAGGTCAAATTTGGTTACGTGTGCTTTTGTATGGGAAAAAGTGGAAATTAATAATAATTTTTCGAAAACTATTATTGCCTGTGAACTTGTGGTATTTGCAATCAGCTAAAGGAGTCAATGAAGCGTCATGAGTACCAAAGGTCAACGTTACTCATTGACCTTGTTCAAGTGACTTTTGGAATAAACATTTTCTCAACAAAAAAGCAGCTGGGCAAATTAAAGCCAAATTTAATATGAAGGTTTTATGGGATGGAGGAACAGACGTTTGTTGAAATGGTTTACTGAGGTCATACGATCAGAATGACTGCCATGGTAAAACTCTTAAAAATCTTCTTCTCAGAGACCAAATGTCTTCACATACACTCAGTACTTAGGTGCGTGGTTCAAGACCATTGGTCCTATGTTTACCTTATATTGGCGTGGCATCCATCTTGACCATGTGATGCTGATCCCACATACAAAATGTTGATTTCCGGCTTCACTGATGCTTTATTTATAATTTGGTTTCAATCAGCCAAACAGGTTCAGAGGTAGAGTCAAAACACTGAATCTGAGGGATGCGGGACCGGGGTCAGTAAATCATGAAAAAGTACAGATCACTCCATCAGAAACATGAATTAGAATAAACAAAAAAATATGATTATTTAATAAACTTTGAACCCAAACCGAGTAATTTTGTGGCCTCCCTGAAATCCATAAAGGTAAAGAAATCAATGAAGCTTGCGCAAGTTCTTCTTCAAATTATATTGAACTGGAACACCAGAAACCCTTACATTCAGGCCAATAGTTGCTGGTTCGGTTTGCGAAACACATCGCCTAAGCAATGTTATAGACATTCTTCTCTAACCGTTTACCAAATGTGGTAAGAGCTATATTAAGGATACCAAGGGCTTTCTACAAAAAATACCAACACAAATAGACAAAGACAGCACACAAGTAACTTTCGATGTCGAAAGCGTTCAAACGCAATATCATTCTGGATCAATAAATACCCAAATGCATTTCCAAGCAGCATAACAAAAGAGTTCGAACTAGACGGTATTAAATTTATCTTGGAAAATCGCAGTTTTCATTTTAATGAAGAGTATTTCGTCCAAATCAAAGGCACGGCGATGGTAATCAAATTTGCTCTGTCTATACTACACTCCTTTTAGCATACCTTGAAGAGAAAATGTATGAACAATCTGAAAAGGCTTTTAGTTTAGAGTTCAGGCCATATTTGGAAATCAATTTCAAAAGATTTCTTGATGACTGTTTCTTCATATTTAAACAATTAGAAGAAGATTTGAAGAAAATTCACAGTTTATTAAACATGCTACATCCAAGGATTTAATTTACATTAGATAAAAATAGAAAACAACTCCCATTTTTAGATACAATTGTCATTAACGACAGCGGAAAAATTAAAACAGACATGTATTATAAACCATCAGATTCAAAGCAATATCTCTTATGCACGTCATGCCACCCAAAGCACACACGAAATAGCATTCCGTACAATTTAGCTCGAAGACTAAAGATGATCATTTCGGAAGAAAACACACTTCTTACACGTCTAGAAGAATTATACGGATTCCTTTTAAAGCGAAAGTATCCACCTGCACCGATAGAAGACAGCATAACAAAAAATAAGGTTTTAAACAGAGAGACACTTCTACATGCACCCGAAAATAGCAAAGATAATAATTTAATACCATACGTATTAGCTTTCAATCCTCACAAGCCAGGGCTTTACCCAGAAATACAGAAAAATAAATCACTCCTCCTGAGAGATGACAGGTTTAAATCCATTATTCGAAGTAAAACATTTTTAAAAGCAAGCGTAAATCTCCAAATTTAAAGAAACTATTAACAAAAGCTAAATTTTTAAGCACACAAACAAGCATAGCAAAAGTAACAACATGCAACGAATCAAGATGTGGGTTGTGCAAATATATAAAAGAAGGTTCGACATACAGCTTTAACGGCAAAATCTTTACTGTGACTTGTGACATGTCGTGTGACGTTAAAATGTTATTGACTGCTGGGGATGTAACAAATATTACATTGGAGAAACAAACAAGTTGAGAAAAAGAACGACCCTACATAATAAGCATATAAGAAACGAAAACTTAAGAATGATACCCCTTAGTGGACACATTGCTTTTTGTTCGAAACAAGATCCGAAATAGTTCAGGTTTCCCTTCTACAAGATGAAAACAGAAAGCATAATTGAAAGAAAAGAGAAAGAAACGTATTTTATACAACAATATAAACCAGGCCTTAATTCAACATAAAAGCATGTAGATAGTCGAGACGCAGTTATAATATCACTTTTTTCCAACGTTTATTGGCAGATCATGTTTATCCATTATTAATACGTTACATAACACATACCGACCGGAAGGAAGATCATAACGTTAAATTACGTTACGCCAAGTTCCGCGACAGAATGACTTCAGCACCCAATTTTGTAAAATCATTCTTCGATATAAAAAGATTGGGTACAACATGGATGTTATACGACAGACTGCATGCATGGTAGTTTACCCAATCACGGTTGGCAACTTTGCTTCCCTATTTAATTGCACGCCGGTGGGTCAGGCCTCAGATTCTATGACGGTTCCAACGTAAAGGCTTATTGAGAATTAGAGAGATCTAATTCAAGGTAATGTTGGTTGGTGCCTGATGCTCTGTCTCTGGTCGGGCCCATCGGAGTCTAACTGTTGGTTTTCTTTTGCTCCAGCATTCTAGTGGTTTCTTGCTGTCGAGTCCTCACCGTTGTCTCACCTCTGTGGTTCTTTGATTATTTGTGTTCACGGAGATGTTGCACTGATGAGTTAGGAGGCCTTCATGCGGACTGAACAAATTATTTGTCTAAATCGCGACAGAAGTAAGGGCGAGGATTGTGGCCACGTAAAATCGATTTAAGCCCCCCAGTGGAAAGCTTTCCACTGACCGTTCCAAGGCGGTTCTTCTGTGGCGGTTTATTTATGGTGTTGTTTGTTACTTACTGTGTGTATCACTTGTGTCTTTTTATTTTGGATGGCCATACGGCCATTTTGTGGGAAAGTGACTGTCCTTATGGCCTTCCTTTGTTTAGGTTTCCATTATGGTCTGGTCGCTTAATGTTTGTGTTTCTTTCCCTTTGGTGTCTTTGATGGGTGGAGTAAGTTAATTGTATCGATTCCTGATCTTTGTTTTACTTTTACTTTCCTTAGTAACAAGACGCCATTATATGGAAATCGCTGCAATTTAATGAAGGCTTTGAAAATTGACTAGTGTCATGAAACCGTTTAGCCAAAAATAAAAAAAATGTTGTGCATCTGAACTTTATCTTATTTACCAAAGTATTTAAAGTAGAAGTAAAACAAAGATCAGCTTTCTCTTCAGATAAAGGCTGAAGTTCATAGGCCTTAGTACCACCAAGCTCCTGCTTAAGCGTGTTAACATAGTGGAGTCGTCACACAACGACGACGTTGTTAGCGGCCTTGTCTGCAGGGGCCAAAACAAACTTCTTATGAAATTCTTGAATACCTAGTTTAAGATGACGTAAAGACGTCTTAGGCTTTGGAGGTAATAAGTTAGTATTTTGAGAATAGAAAGAAATGCGTTTATTCAATAGTTTTAAAATGCTAAGTTTCCAGTTCTTAAGGGCTTTATGCTCAACATACTCTCGCTTACACCATCGATTACCGAATTCATTCAAGGAAGCAGCGATTTCATCTCTACATTTACTGAAATCAATTTTAGAAGGAAACCGATATTTTGGTCCTTTAGAAATTATATTCCTTATCCTAGAATCAGGAATAATTTTCAAATTGCCAGTAATTACATGACCAGAAGCAGGATAGCAATACACTGAGTTTTTACAATCACATGAATCAAGAGTATTAGTATCAATATCAAGATCGGAAACAAGTTTATTGAAATTAAAAATGTTAGATCTAACAGGTTTGTTAGATCTAACAGGCAAAGCGGTTCGTGTCGGACCGTCCATGCTTACAAACCCTATTCGTTTCATTGGGCGACAGGGATTGAGATATCATTTCATCTCAATGTCGGGTAAAAGTCCCACAAAATAGGAAGCAACATCTCCAAAATATCCTATACAGTGTTGACGGGGACGTTAAACCTAAAATCAAACAAACAATTTATTTTTCTGTTTTTTGGCTAACTGCTTCTACAGTTTACATCCGATCAAGATGAAACGTGTTTGAAAGTTTGAGCAATTATTTCGAGATTACAGTCACAAACACTGTCATAAAAAAGGGTCAATGTATGTGCTACATCTTTCTGCTTACCATGGTCGTAAGATGCCTCGCTTTGGGAGTTATTTGTTTCTCATATTTATGGCATGGGGTCATCGTTTCCTTTTGAAAACATTTCTAGTTCTTATTTCTCTTGAAAAGATATTTTTATCTGTAGATGCACATTTTGTACACATTTTGTGTATTAAACTTTTGTTTCAGGTGTAATGTGGTGTCCAAAATGGCAGTCAGAAGAGGGGTATGAAATGCATTTTGCCGTCAATCACCTTGGACATTTCTTATTTACAATTCTTCTCCTAGATTTATTGAAGAAATCTGCCCCTAGCAGAATTATCAATGTCTCCTCTAGTGCACACACACGTAAGTCATTGCTCTTGCTTATCTGGAGTCACAAGATTTCTTTGTTTGTCTGTAGCGTACATATTTTATACTGGCCTGACTGAAAGTTCAGAAAAGCTATTGTCGTCACCTGGTCGTCGGCGTTGGTGTCTGTGTTACACTCACTATAAAAATTTTCAAAATAAGGTTTTTTTACAGTTCATAATATCTTATAAACCAAAAACTAGACTTATTTCACATTTGGAATATAACCATATGATAGGCTAAACTTTTATTCTATTACACAAAACCCTAGGCTCAGGCCCTGAAGTGGCGCAGAGGGGTCAAGAATAAGGTCACATTCACTTCAAACTTTTTCATCGAGGTTTTTTGAAAGTTCATATTTCATCAAAAACTGGCCAGAATCATTTTATATTCTGGAATATGATTATTATCATATAATAGGGTAAAACTGATATTTGGTAGTTTGTTTGTTTGTTTGTTTGATTTGAGGTTTAACGTCCCCGTCAACACTGTAAAGGTCATTTTGGAGACGTTGCTTCCAATTTTGTGGGACTTTTACCCGACATTGAGATGAAATGACATTTCAAGCCCTGTCGCCCAATGAAACCAATAGGGTTTATTAGCATGGACGGTCCGCCTCGCACCGCGGTTCCTGGACAGGCTTAGATCCTCTAAGCGGTTTACCAGTACTAGTATGCGGGCCGGATTCAGCTCTGCGTGGAAGCATCATGCAGCCCATATATTTCTTCAAGCCCCTATGGGCGGGGGCTTGATATTTGGTAGTACCAAATCCCTGGGTAAAGGTCATAGGTCACTGTCACTTAAGTTTTACATCAAAGGTTTTTAGCTCACCTGAGCTAGAAGTGCTCAAGATGAGCTATTGTGATCGCATTGTGTCCGTCGTCCGTCCACCCGTCCGTCAACTATTTCTTCAAAATGACATCTCCTAATTTTGAATTTTGCTGATTTTCACAGTGTTGCCTAGGACAGCAGCTTCATATAACCCTTATTTCATAATACATCAAACTCGGCAGGAAAGTTCACTGGGCAGTAGCCTTTCAAATGGAACCTTTTTAGGCTAAATCATTGTTACCATGGTAACGAGGGGCGTCTCAAAGTTGTAAAAAAGTGTGATTTCACATGTAATTTGGACCGTATCTTAATATTCACACTGCTGTCGAAGGCAAGAATTAAGGGGTTTGGCACCGAACATTTCACTGGCTGCAGCATGTTTTACCAGCGTCTATTTCGGAGCATTTTTGACCCCATACACCACCCTCAAATTTCATTTCAGTGGCCGGCTGGGCCATACTCCCAATTTCTGTTCGGCAGGGGGCTGCGGCCCCCTTCACTCCCCCCCCCACCTAGTTATTATTTTAGTGGGGAGCCGCGCGAAAAACAAACAGGCCAATTATAGGACAACTAATCCTAATGCAAACATAGCAGTAAAGGGGTGGGGAACGCAGATTTTACGTGGTTCTGGTACTAAAAAAGGGTGTGTGTGTGTGTGTGTGTGTGTGTGTGTGTGTGTGTGTGTGTGTGTAGGGGGGGGGGAGTTCAGACATGTAAAAAGACGTATCTGAGTGGAAAAGTGTTAACTGGAATCATGAAAAACAATTATTTTCACTCTAAAATCCATTTATTACATATAAAATATCATATTTTACAATCATGGTGAAAAAAACATGATTTTAATCAGTTTCGATCTTATTCATTAAATGTGTTCTATAAAAGGGTTATCCTTTGGAAGCAAGGAATACACCTCAGAACTGAAATATATGGAGTGTGCATGTTTTCTGGGTCAGACAAGCTAGTTTTGGCAAATCAGGCCTCATCAGTGACCCTCAAATATTTTCAAAATACCACAATGGAATCAATGATCCCAAAGGACTAGAAAATATAAACTACACTATGGGATTTTGTGAATCTTGCTGATTTTCACAGTGTTGCCTAGGACAGCAACTTCATATAACCCTTATTTCATAATGAATTGTCTGTTTTACATCAAACTCGGCAGGAATGTTCATTGGGCAGTAGCCTTTCAAATGGAATCTTTTTAGGCTAAATCATTGTTACCATGGAAACGAGGGGCTTCTCAAAGTTGTCACAAAGTGTGATTTCGCATGTTTTGGACCGAATCTTAATATTCACACTGCTGCCGAAGGCAAGAATTAAGGGGTTTGGCACTGGACATTTTCACTGGCTGCAACATGTTTTGCCAGCGTCAATTTCGAAGCATTTTTGGCCCCAGACACCCTCAGTTTTCATTTCAGTGGCCGGCTGGGCCATACTCACATTTTTTCGGCGGTTTGGGGGGGGGGGGGGGGGGGGGGGGGGTGGGTGAAGGGGGCGGCAACTCCTCCCCCCCCCCCGCCATCTTTACCCCCCCCCCCCCCCAATAGGTATTTTTTAGTTGGGAGCCGCGCAAAAAAAACAGGCCAATTTTAGGACAATTAATCCTAATGCAAACATATCTGTAAAGGGGTGGGGAATGCAGAATTTAGGTGGTTTTGGTGCTCAAAAAGGGGGAGAGGTTCAGACACGTAGGAAAAGTGTTAACTGCAATCTCGAAAAAAAAAATTACTTTCACACTAAAATGCATTTATTACGCATAGAATAACATATTTTACCATCATGATGAAAAAACATGATTTTGATCAGTTTCGACCTTATTCATCAAACCATTCCCACTTTGGGATTTTTTAATTTTGCTGATTTTCACAGTGTTGCCTAGGACAACAACTTCATATAACCATTATTTCATAATGAATTGTCTGTTTTACATTAAACTCGGCAGGAATGTTCATTTGGCAGTAGCCTTTCAAATAGAATTTTTTAGGCTAAATTATTGTTGCCATGGTAACGAGGGGGCATCTCAAAGGTGTTAAAAAGTGTGATTTCATATGTTTTGACAGAATCTTAATATTCACACTGCTATCAAGGCAAGAATTAAGGGGTTTGGAACTGGCCATTTTCACCGTTAACAACATGTTTTGCCATCGTCAGTTTCGAAGCATGTTTGGCCCGTGACACCCTCAGATTTCATTTCAGCGGCCGGCTGGGCCAAAACCCTATTTTTTCGGCAGTGATGGAGGCTACCGCCCCCTTCAACCCCCATAGGTATTATTTTAGTGGGGAGTCGAGCGAATAAAAAACATACCAATTTTATAAAAACTAATCCTAATGCAAACATAGCTTTAAAGGGTTGGGGAATGCAGATTTTAGATGATTCTGGTGCTGAAAAGGGGGGTGGGGTTCAGACACGTAAAAAGACGTATCTGAGTGGGAAAGTGTTAACTGGAATCTTGAAAAAAAACTTATTTTCACTCTAAAACCCATTTATTACGTATAAAATATTTTATTTTGCAATCATGATGAAAAACATGATTTTGATCAGTTTCGACCTTATTCATTAACCATTCCCGCTTTAGAATTTTGTGAATTTTGCTGATTTTCAAAGTGTTGCCTAGGACAGCAACTTCATCTAACCCTTATTTCATAATACATCAAAATCGGCAGGAATGTTCATTGGACAGTAGCCTTTCAAATGGAACCTTTTAAGAGTTACTGCCCTTTGAATTTTTTTTAAAAAATCTTGTCAGCACAATATCTTAAAAATCTATTTGAACTTTTGACTAAATTTAAAAAAAATACTTCATGAGTTACGGCCCATTGTCACTTTGGGTATTTGTACATTGTATGCTTTGTGATGCATAGCATAACTTTAGAACCGTGTATGCTAGGGTTTTGAAATTTCATATATGGATTCCTTATGGAAAATTAGCTGACACATTTTTTCTCACCCAGATTATGCCACTTTCAAGAGTCATTGCCCTTTGAATTTTTTTATAGAATCTTGTCAGCAATATATCTCAAAAATTGTAAGAGCTAGAGCCTTGAAAGATGGTGAATAGATTGGTGGTGATGAATAGATGTCATAGTTAACTTTTGACTAAATTCCGAAAAAACTACTTCTAGAGTTATGACCCTTTGTCACTTTGAGTATTTTTACATTGTATGCTTTGTGATGCATAGCATAACTTAAAAAACCGTGTATGCTAGGGTTTTGAAATTTCATGTAGGGATTTCTCAAGGTGACGCATATTTTTATGCCACCCCCCGTAGGAGGGCATATAGTTTTTGCACTGTCCGTTTGTTTGTGGGTTTGTAATTCCGCACTTTTTTGTGATGCAACCTACTTCCACATTTCTCCAACGATTGAGCTGAAACTTTGCACATGCATTCCTTGTGAGATGAAGGAATGCCTTACAAAATTTTTTACGTTGGTCCTATCATTTTCGAAGGAGTTACGGCCCTTTATTTTCTAAAAAATGTGCTAAAAACCTTGTGATGGGAACTACTTCAACATTTTTCACTGATTAAGCTGAAACTTTGCACATGCATTCTTTATGAGGTGAAGGGGTGCCTAACACAATTTCAACGTTGATCCTATCATCTGTAACGGAGTTACGGCCCTTGATTTTCTGAAAAACGCGTTCGAAAACCTTGTGACGCGAACTTCTTCCACATTTCTCCAGCGTTTGAGCTGAAACTTTGCACATGTTTTCCTTGTGAGGTAAAGGGGTACCTAACACAATTTTCTTGTTGATACTATCATCTGCAAAGGAGTTACGGCCTCGATGAGGCGGTTCTAACGAGTACCCACAATCTATATTTCGAGCAGCTATAAGAAAAATATCACAATATTTCATCTTAAAATTTCCCCTTTTTCGGCGATTAAAGTTACAATGTATAAGTATAGGTGTGTTTTCGTAATGTAAAGTTCACTCCTTGATGAGCCCCAATATAACGATATGAAAGTAATAGCGAAGGAATGAAACATGCCAAAAATCCCTACCTCCATTGGGATTCAAACCGAGGCCGTTCGGCTGAAAATCCAATGCTTTGCCAATGTACCAAAGAGTCCACCCTCTAACGCAGTTGTAAGAGATTGGTTATATCACGGGGGTAATACCATTTTCTATACCTGTGTTGTCGACCGAGCCGGTACTGTGTAAAGCTGCTGTCGACCGAGAAATACGGTTTTCGACCCAGCATTACGGATGTCGACAGAGGAGGGTAGTCGATAAATTCGCTTTAAATGTGTTATTTTTGTGTATGTCTGTCCATTTTTGTGGTGTCAAATCGTTTGTGAAATAGTTTGCTGTTGTTTCAAGTGTTTTGGAAGTCTGACTAATAGCCTGTTTTGACGCTGAGCGGAATTAAACGGGAAAATATATAAAATAAGTACTTCCGGGAAAATGCGTGGCTCTTATTCAGTGTCATGGAATATCGAGGACGAAATGATGCAGATACATCATTAATATACGCGATAACCTTTTATTTGTGTACCAACATATCTTTATATGCATCTATGGAACTGTTTATAGTTTCATCGATACGACTGTCGATGAAGTGAAAGTTTGCGGGGTACAGTTGTCGACGTTACTGGGTACGGATGTCGATGATTCAACGAGAGTGTAAGGGACAGATTTACTGGAAATTAACTCCATTTAAACAATAAAATAACTGTTGCATATTCGTCAGGCTTTGTTTGTTTGTTTGAAATGGCTGATTGATAATAAACTATCGTTGCTTTGTTTTGTTTGTTTGATTTGAGGTTTAACGTCCCCGTCAACATTGTAAAGGTCATTTTGGAGATGTTTCTTCCAATTTTGTGGGCGAAAACCTGAGTACCCAGAGAACCCCCCCCCCTGACCTTCCGTTGCAGAACTTGGCATCTCACATGTGACCCAAGCGAGGCTCGAACCACAGCGGTGAGAGACCTAATGATCAAGAGTCAGCGCTCTTAACCACTAGGCCACGTAGGCCCGTCTTCCAATTTTGTGGGCGAAAACCTGAGTACCCGGACACCCCCCCACCCCACCCTGACCTTCCGTTGCAGAACTTGGCATCTCACATGTGACCCGAGCGAGGCTCGAACCACAGCGGTGAGAGACCTAATGGTCAAGAGTCAGCGCTCTTAACCACAAGGCCACGGAGGCCCGTCACCAATGAGATTGGTCATTAGGTTTTTAGCTCACCCTAGCCGCAAGCTCAGCAAGTGAGTATACTCATGCCCCGGCATCCGTTCACATTCTGCAAACATCTTATCCATCACGAAAACACGCCTATGTAATAGTGACCCCCGTAAACCCCACTTTTATATAGTAAAACTGGGGTTTACAGGCGTATATATTATTTTTCTAATGTCAGCAAAAACAGATTATGGGTATTCGTTAGAATCGACACGTCGAGGCTATTCCAACGAGTGCCCTCAATCTATGTTTAGAGTAGAAATAAGCAAAATTCAGTATTTTCATGCGAAAAGTTTCATATTGAGAGGCGTGTTTATGGGGCGCTGTTTATTATTTATTCCCTATTTATGGATAGCCATAATTATTTATAGATATCCATAATTCGAATTATGGATATCCATAATTCGAATTATGGATATCCATTATTATTTATGGAAATCCATAATTATTTATGGATATCCATTAATCGAATTATGGATATCCATAAATCGATTAATGGATATCATTAATATAGATCGAAATATGGATAGCCATTAATCGAATTATGGATATCAGATTTCCGATTAAGGTGTGTAATAAAAGCCGGGATGGAGGTGGAGGTAATGTCGGGTAGGCTTAGTGGCGGCCTATGGTGTGGGAGAGATATGTTTTGTTTGATTTGAGGTTTAACGTCCCCTACAATGTTATTTAGGGCATTTTGGAGACGTTGATTCCAGTTATGTTGGTCATTAAGCATTCATTGAGATTAAATGACATCTCAATCCCGTCGGCTTCGGTAGCTCAGTCGGATGTGCGTCTGACTGGTGATCAGGAGGAAGCGGATTCGATACCCGCCGGGTCGGCAACATTCTTTCGTAGAGATTGATCATGAAATATTTTCTACAGTCATTCTCTCCCTTCCGCTGATTCAAGAAGGGCAGTTGTCAGTTTCTGGCGAAAGAATGTGCACTGTA
Organism: Lucinisca nassula; assembly: GCA_963580285.1. Taxonomy (NCBI): domain Eukaryota; kingdom Metazoa; phylum Mollusca; class Bivalvia; order Lucinida; family Lucinidae; genus Lucinisca; species Lucinisca nassula. The sequence continues at coordinate 335,378 of CAUZLF010000769.1, forward strand.
CTGGTTAACTGCTTACGTATAAGCCTGCCCCGGAAAAGTGTGGATAGGTAAACTGACCGGCTCAAAAATGACCTAAATAAGTGTTGACCGGGCCGTTAAACTCAAATACAAACAAACAAACATCTCAATCCCTGTCGCCCATTGACTAGCACGACTTTGTTTGGACAGACTTAGACCTAATCGATTAACCAGTACTCTCAGCTCATGCAGCCAAATCTATTTCTCCAAGCCCCAATGGGCGGGGGCCAGGAGATATATCTGAATCTACTTGGTACCCCATACATCTCAAGTAGAGTGTTTGTTTGGTTTGAGGTTTAACGTCCCCGTCAACTCTGTAAAGGTCATTTTGGAGACGTTGCTTCCAATTTTGTTGGACTTTTACACGACCTTGAGATGAAATGACATCTCAAGTCCTGCCACCCAAATGAACCAATAGGGTTTATTAACATGGACGGGCTGACTCGTACCGCTTTGCCTGGGCAGGCTTAGATCCTCTAAGCGGTTTACCAGTACTTGTGTGCGGGTCGGTTTCAGCTTTGCGTGGAAGCCTCGTGCAGCCCATCTATTTCTTCAAGCCCCGATGGGCAGGGGCCGCCAAATAGAGTGTTATATGGATATATGTTACTACTATATATAACGACCATGTGCATTTTTCTCCAGAAAGCATGCACGGATTGCCTGTTTGGATCATTATAATCTTACGTCCGATTAGGTGCGCAGACCTCATTGAGGTGATTCCAGAGGGACCGGATGCGTTGGCCGGAATTTCCAGATCTTACGGCTGGTTCCAATTTTCAACTGCACACATGCCGTCCGATGCTTTGGAAGCCTTACGGGCTGAAAAGGCTGCACGGCAGATAGGTCCCTTTGACCGGCCATCATCTTCCAGCGATGATGAAGACCTTGAAGATTTTTAAGATTTTTACAATAAACAATCACGTGTTTTAGGGAGAAATCAAAAGCTTTGGCGGTGATTTATGGATATCCATAATTCGAATTATGGATATCCATAAATCGATCTGAATTATGGATATCCATAAATCGAATTATGGATACCCATAATTCGAATTATGGATATCCATAAATCAGAGGAATAATGGATATCCATAAATCCAATTAAGGATATCCATAATTCGAATTATGGATATCCATAAATCGATCTGAATTAATGATATCCATTAATCGAATTATGGATATCCATAATTCGATTTATGGATATCCATAATTCGAATTATGGATATCCATTATCTGCTGATTTATGGATATTCATAATCGAATTATGGATATCCATAATTCGTATTTATGGATATCTATAAATACAGATTAAATAGTAAAACGGCGCCCCATACGTATTTTCATAATGTCTGAAAACAGATTGGCCAATCAAAGCCAGTATGTTTTGAACCTCTTTGGGTAGGGGGAACGCTAGTTTGTTCGCGGCATCTGGGTCACATGAGCAAGATGGCTACCACACCCATATATGGTAAAACCATTGAAAAGCTTCTCTAGGACCAGTCAAGAAACTTTGTATGTAACAGATAGGACTCCAGCACATCATAATATGTTTAAATGATGATCTTAGGATTAGCCAGACACGGTCAAATTTTACAACCTATCCTTTTCTATAGGAAAAATCAAAATAATTAATTTTTCAGAAACTATTACAGCCAGTGAAAGTGAGTAGCCAACTAATTGAGATTCTTCACATGTGTGTGGATTTGGTGAGTGAGTGAGTGTTTGAGTTTAACGCCCCACCAAACACTAAGGTCATATGGAGACGGGACCTCGGTTATAAGACTCATCCGAAAGTCCGGAGAAGGCAGGGATCGATCCTGCGACCCCTAGTTTACAAGGCGAGTAGCGTAACCACTACAGCACGGAGGCTTCTTTGTGGGTTTGGTACCGATTCCTAACATGAGTGAATTGATGGTCTGAATTATACTCTTGTGTGAGAAATTGGTATCAATTCTTCTCATGTGTGAGGAATCGGTACCAGTTCTTTACATGTAAGACACGTGTAATAGTAATTGATATAAATTCTCCACACCCCATAAACACAGGTCACAGGTGTGACGAATACTTGCCATTTCTTTACACGTCAGACATTGTCAACGAATTCTTCACATGTGTGACCAATTCTTTATACGTTAGAAAATTCAGACATCCAAATTTTTCGAAATTGACCATAAGTAAATTTGGGTGTGAAATTTACGAAATGAGAAATTTACGGTTCAACAATGCCATCCCTAGACATATTCATTGGTGGACAACAGGGGAGCTATCGCAAAAACGCGTCAACGTAATTTTGCTCCCACGACACATCCGGTAACTCTCGCGATAGTTCCTAGGACCTGGAAATGGTAAACAAAGGTAGGTATCCTTGTGTGTTTTGATTTATTGGAGAGGAATGAGAGAATAATATAAAATTTTGGCGATGCTAAGCCACGTAAAAATGATTTACCTTTCTAAGCAACCCGAAAAAAATATTGAAAAAATCGTTGATGAAAGTTGGCGACTGTAACAAAATCGACCACTGGGTTCTCTGACTGCAGTTTTATGTCAACACGAATGAATGATGCAACTGTTTTGTATGTTTTCGCTTAGAACGAGATATTTTGTCACATATTCTGGGTGTGTCGGCCCTAATTAATCATTTAGATTTAAAAAGTTTTATCAGTTCATGTACTGTGAAGGAGTGATGCAAAAATTGTCGGGCGGAGTAGCTCCCCCACCATCGCATCAGCTCCCAAACACGCTCTAGTTCCCACGAGTCTATCATTCCATCACCTTGAGAGATGTTTTTTTAGATTAGATTATTTGTCGATTTAAACTACCAGGCATCCGCTAGCATCACATAAATGACTCATTGTTACAAGAATGAAATATAACAGGGTTTTAAGGCAAAGGGATTGTCTAATAGAGCGAAACCCCGTGACGTCACAAACCTGGTCTATATTCACCGATGAGAACTGCGGGCCGTAATCAATAATTTTAGAGATTTTAAGGGGTGAAGAAAAGATAGATGCTCTTCAAATTGTCATATTCTACTAAGTTACACATCCAGTCAACGGTTCCTAATAACATTGAATGATTTATGATATGATAAAGTAAGTAAATCTTCAATAATATCTGCATGATACTTGAATAAAATCGGAATTAATCTCAATATTTATCCAAATGAAATACCTAATAAAGTATTAGAACGTTTCTCTATCTATCTATCTATCTATCTATCTATCTATCTATCTATCTATCTATCTATCTATCTATCTATCTATCTATCTATCTATCTATCTCTATCTATCTATCTATCTATCTATCTATCTATCTATCTATCTATCTATCTATCCTTGGTGTAGTGGTTACGCGAGTGGCCTGTAAACCAGGGATCGCAGGATTGATCCCGGGCTTCTCCAGACTTTCGGATGAGTCTTTAAACTGAGGTTGCGTCTCCGAGTGACCTAAGCTGTTGGTGGAACGTAAAACTCTCACACTCACTCACTATTTATCCTGCCTACGCCCTTTCGGGCATTTTCGGCAGGTGTAAATAACATACACTCCAGATTTGCATGATGAAAGCCTACTCAGTAACCATTTAATTACAGTAAGGATCTTTCACCTGTACATGGGATGATTCTCCCTGCACAGGGGGCCTCCAGTAACGGTCCGATTCGAAGGACTGTGTACTTTGTGGCATTCATCCCTGCAAGCGAAACATGTTCTGACACCACAGTTTTACTAACTCTGTGGGGAATCGAACCGGGGGCCTATAGCACCATAGGCAAGTACACTAACCACTGAGCTACCACACTCCTTTTCTTTAGACCAAAGTCTATAGTTGTTCTAGAAAATTTAAATAAATAAACTGGTAAAACTATTGATTCATGATTAATTTATCATGATGCCCTACCCTAAACAATAATGTATCACCCAGACCCACCGAACCAAACCTCACGCTACCATAACTTACAAAATCCTTTTTCACAATACCTACACAAATTGCAAAGTGAAACGACCCAGAACCATTTTCTACCCTGATGTTTCAAGAAGAAACAAATAGGGTTCGGGGCGGGGTCCACAGAGTGACCATCAGTCTGTTAAATCACCAGCTGTTCTGAAAATACAACGATCAGCCCGAAAGCCCGGAAAAATATTTGATAGCCCATAACATAAAAATGTGTTTTTCGACCTTCTAATGGTATTGTTGCGAATTTTCTGTTGTAAATAATGTCAAAAAGAGCGAAAACTGGTTACATGTAGAGTAATTTGAGTCTTAAAATTGAATTTCCGGCAGTGTTTGGAGAATAACTCCGAATTTTGTTTTCAGAAAAGTGGTCACCCTGGGAGGATTTTGTTTGTTTTATTTGAGGTTTAACGTCCCAGTCAACACTGTGTAGGTCATTTTGGAGACGTTGCTTCCATTTTATTTGGGGGGGGGGGATTTTACCCGACATTGAGATGAAATGACTTCTCAAGCCCTGCCACCAAAAGAAACCCAAAGACTTATATTCTTTGGAGAGTCTGACTCACGCCACTTTGGCTGAGCAGGCTCAATCATCTAAGCGGTTTACCATTACTCATGTGCGGTCGGTTTCAGCTCTGCGTGGAAGCACCAATCTATTTCTCCGAGCTCCCGTAGGCGGGGACGAAAAAACAGTTTGGTAGTTGCAGATGAGATTTTTTTCGTCTTTATCATTTAAGAAGTCATCCATTAATTTTATTTTGCTAAATTTAGCGAACCGCCTGACTGAGTAAATGGCCAGATGTGACAGACTCCGTATCTGATAGACTCTTGGGAACTAGAGCGTGTTTCGGGAGCTGTCGCGATTATGTGGGAGCTACTCCATCTGAAAATATGCGGCATTATCACTTCATTGTACATGGAGTGATCATTTTTACACATAAATGATAAATTAGGGCTGACATACCCAGAATATGCACCAAAGGATTTCGTTCCAAGCGAAAACTTACAAAAATATTGCTTTCATACATTCGTGCTGACATAAAACTAGTCAGATTACCCTGTGTTCGATTTGGTTACGGTTACCTACTTTCATCAATGATTTTTTCAATAGTCTTTTCGGCCTGCTTAGAAAGGTAAATCATTTTTACATGGCTTAGCATCGCCGAAACTTTATATTATTCTCCCATTCTTCTACAATAAATCAAAACACACAAGGGAACCTACCTTTGTTTACCATTTTCAGGTCCTAGGAACTAACGCGAGAGTTCCCGGAAGTATCGTGGGAACAAAATTACGTAGACGCGATTTCGCGATAGCTCCCCTGTTGTTCACCCGTGATATTGGAAGTGTTGGTGGTGACAGTGACGCAGGTGTGTGGCAAGGTATACTGTCTTCTTCTTCTTCTTCTTCTTCTTGTTCTTCTTCTTCTCTATTAAATCATATTATGCCGATTACTAAATTTTTTTTTAAATATACACGTGTGGCTTTTTAAAAAATCTTAGATAGCCTTCCGTAGACAAGTTATAGGATACAGCGGTCTTGAACAGTTCTGCGATGTGTTATCCTGGGTCCGACACTGGCTGCAAAACTGCATCTGGTGAGGAAATCACGACGACCATACTGTCATTGACCACCCGTCAGCATTTGTATACCCACAATTCCAAACAACTTATTAGAAACCATATTACCGCTGATAGGTGACTTTTGTTTCAAATACAGCTAAGCACGGGACATGTCAAGACATTGCCCAGTGAAAACCAACATGTCATCCACGTTAGGAATGACAAAAAAGTATGTTCTAATATCAACTTAGACAACTGATAAACTCTTAACTTGTCGGTACAGTTACCTGGTTATGTTTGTTTGTTTGAGGGAGATTTAACGTTCCCGTCAACACTATTTGGGTCATTTTGGAGACGCTGCTTTCAATATTGTGGGACTTTTACCCGACATTGAGATAAAATGTCATTATATGCACGGACGGTCCAACTCGCACCACTTTGCCTGGGCAGGCTAAGACCCACTAAGCGGTTTACCAGTACTCATGTACGGTCGATTTCTGCTCAGCGTTAACCATTTATACCTCCTTTACTTAAATATGCACTTGCGCACACATAACAAACGCAAAATCAAAGCACTAAGAGTACTGGTGGGTCGATTGTCGCTGACTATAGGTCGGAAAAGTCCTGGAGTGTGATTTAACCTGCTTAATTTACCATTGAAATCCGATTTTTAAGTATATAGTGTAGATCTTGATCAGACGCCGCATTCTGTGGCGTCTGGTCTGGGTCTTCACTGTTTGCCAAGTCCAACCTATGATTCCAAGATCTTACACAACACTCTGACCTCAGTCACTGCGGCTGTTTTCTATAAAAAAAAAGTTATTCGGACAAGTCCGTGATAGTCACGTGGACTGAAGAGTTTTTCTGCTTTGGAATTTTGGGTAGTCGGAAAAGGAGCTCATCACGAAAACACGCCTATATAATTTTGACCCCCTTGAACCCCACTTTTATATAGTGAAACTGGGGTTTACAGGGGTAAACTTTATTTTGCATATTTCTGCTCATATACATAGATTCTGGGTACTTGTTAGAACCCCGCGTTCACACAATCTAATTTTGAACAGAAATATAAAAAGTATCAGATATTTTTTTTCTGAAAATTTTCATTTTTGTTTTTAGGGTAAAATTGTCAATTTATTTTAATAGGCATGTTTTCGTAATATCTGCTGATCAACCCTACTGTTTGTCATGGCATTTGTTGAGAAATATTCGTCTCTGCACATGCGGTTGAAGTTCTGAGCACAAAACCTAAACAACGGGCCTCCGTGGCCTAGTGGTTAAGAGCGCTGACTCTTGATCATTAGGTCTCTCACCGCTGTGGTTCGAGCCTCACTCGGGTCACCTATTAGACGCCAAGTTCTGCAACGGAAGGTCAGGTGGTTTTTCTCCGGGTACTCCGGTTTTCACCCACCTCTGATTAACGATCGGCTCGATATGAGTGAAATAATCTTGAAAGGGCCGTAAAACCAAAAAACAAAACAACAACAAAAAATAAACCTAAACATGAATGTTAATATTGACGAAGTCAATATTCAATTTCGTTATGGCCCTTTCAAACAAATTTGAAATGTATAAGCATTTAAACTTCAAGCGCCTGTGATCTTTCCGACATCATTCTTCAAGAGCATTTGCACAGGTTTACAACATTTGTTTTTTGCAGTTTAATTTCAATCTGATTTGGCATTTATATGTTCAAGTGTCCAGCCTTGTAGCCTGTTGTGTAAACTAAATATGGGAGAGTTAAGCATGGAGTTATTCTTGGTGATTGTTGCGACTTTAAGACACCATTTCGCACAAAAATACATTTTTCTTCATGGCTCCCTGTGAAATCTGCCTAATAGTGCAGGTTTCAGTAATAATCATAGAAAAAATCATGTATTTTAACAGCAGTACGTGAAATCTAGTTTTTATATTTCGTCGACAGCCGTATCAATCAGACTAGGATACCATCGACGGTCGTATTTCTAATAATCGACATCCGTATTCCTACATTTTTCAAAGGTCTATAAAAACTCCCAGAGTGCATGAATTATGTCAAACCCACGTTGTTGTTGAAGCGTAAATGGTAGATAAAATATATATGGTGTTTTATTGCTTTCCTACTTTTCATAAAGCATTAGATTAATGATATTCTGTGAAAACTGATTTTTTTCGAAAGAATCGGTATTTTGTAGTGTTTTTCAGACTCTCGTCTCTCTATAAGTGAACAGACAATTAACAGCTTGTCTCTTTAAAACACCGACATCGTTTGTAAATGTTTAAACTAACGTTTTCGCCTCTCCAAGTGCATAAAAATCGAAGACCCTCCTCTCTCGACATCCGTACTGCTCGGTCGAAAACCGTATTTCTCGGTCGACCAGTACCGGCTCGGTCGACAACACAGGTATAGAAAATGGTATTACCCCCGTGTATATGAGCTATGAATATCTGGGTAGATATAACTGAGGGTATGATTTGCTTGCCGTAATAAAAATGGAGTTGGCACACAGTGTATAGCTGCGTAATGTTATCTAGCATTTTGATAAGATAAATGGTCAGTCTGCCGATTTTCCTTCTAGGGCTTGAGCCTTCTTTATAGTGAATTTTTCCTTTTTATACAACATAACCAATGAAAGTATATTGTTTTTTAGCTCAACCTGAGCTGAAGGCTTTGTGGGAGCTGTTGTGATCATTCACCACCCATCAGCATCTTCCATCTGTCTGTCTCTCAATTTACAATTTCTTTGTCTCTCATAAACAATTGAATGGATTCAAATCAGAAATGGCAGAAAAGTTCTTTGAATGGACTTCTTACAGAATATGCTCTATTAAAGGACACAGGCACTTGGCCCGTTGATTTGTACGAAAAAAAAATGTCATGAGTAAAAAAAAAAAACAAAAAAGATTTTTTTCATACTGGTATAGAAAGCTAGACCAGTATGAAAAAAAAATTGATTTTTTTTTTTTTACTAATGACATTTTTTTTTTCGGACAAATCAACGGGCCAAGTGCCTGTGTTAAAGGATAATCTTTTGGAAGCAAGGACGACAGAACGGAACTGAAAACTAGAGTATTAAAGTTGTTACTGGGTCAGACAAGCTAGTTAGAAATATATGGGCTGCATGATGCTTCCACGCAGAGCTGAATCCGGCCCGCACACTAGTACTGGTACACCGCTTAGAGGATCTAAGCCTGTCCAGGAACCGCGGTGCGGGGCGGACCGTCCATTCTAATAAACCCTATTGGTTTCATTGGGCGACAGGGCTTGAGATGCCATTTCATCTCAATGTCGGGTAAAAGCAACGTCTCCAAAATGACCTTTACAGTGTTGACGGGGACGTTAAACCTCAAATCAAACAAAAAACAAACAAAAACAAGCTAGTTTCGGCCCATTAGGCCTTATCGGTGACCCTCAGACATTTTCGTATTTCTGCAGTAGAATCATTGATCCAAAGGACTCTGGTTACCATATCAACAAAAAGGTCACATTAGCAAAAACTAATCTTGTCTGCAAACAGAAGGCCCAGGTATTTGATATTTGATAGGTTGCCTTATCTAGTAGACCTGTAACAACATTATTAAAACAATATCACTGCGCTAAGAAACACCAAGACTGCTCAAATTATAACCCTTACGTTGAAATTGGCACAAAACCGGGGAACATTTATATTACATAGACCCATAATAGGAAACTCTTTAAAAGCTCTCTTGTACGAAAGTAGATTGCACATCGCCTTTGATATTTGGTATATAAGATCATCTTATGGGGTGCTACCAAGATTGTTCAAATTATAGTCCTGGTGTCAAAAATGATATTTCTTGTCCTTATTTCATATAGACTCATTTCGAGGAAAAAGATTAAAAATCATGTCTGATCCTGGACGGCCCTGGCCTTTGATATTTGGTATGGAGCAAATCCAGTGGACTGCTACCAAGAATGTTCAAATTATATCTCCATTCCAGGGGTCACTTCTTTTAAATGCTCATATCTAGAATAACTTTACTAATCTACTTGTCTGAAAGCAGAAGTGTCCTTGATACTTTGTAACGTTGCCTTATCTGACAGACATCTACCATTATTGTTTAAATAATAGCCCTGGGGCAAAACCTGGCTACAGCCTGGGTCACTTGTTTTACTTAGATTCATAAAAAAGCTTGTGTGATACAAAAACATTGCTTGTCACATACCCCATTCAGGAACTGCATATGTGACCATCATGACATTCTTGAACATATGTTTCATACAACAACCTTAAAGTAATTTTCTTCTGTGAAAACATAATTCATACAAAAACCTCAAAGCAATTTTCTTCTGTGAAAACATATGATTCATATGGCTATCTTTAATCAATTTTCTTCTGTGAAAATATATATTTCATACAAGAACCTTAAAGCAAATTTCTTCTGTGAAACATATGATCAGTGCAACAACCTTAACGAAAATTTCTTCATGATTCATACAAGAACATTAAAGCAAATTTCTTCTGTGAAAACACAATTCATACAACAACCTATTTTCTTTTGTGTTAACATTCTGTGGCGTCTGATCTGGGCCTACACTGTTTGCCAGGGATCCGTTCGGGGGTTTCAGGTACAAAATGGGTTAAAATAAGAAAAAATGCATCTAAAATGATGTTAGCTCGTCTTTACGAAGTGCATGGAGAGCTAGTCGTCCGCGTTTGCGTTTGCATTTGCGAGTGCGTTCCCGTCACACTGCGTTAAAGGTTTTTCAAATGCTTATATCTCAACAGTCACTCATCACAGAGCACTCATATTTGGAACTTATGTACCAGGGAGGGTCTTCTGATGTTTAAAGGGAACAAAACTTCAACACCTATGTAATACTGTGTTAAAGTTTTTTGAAATGCTTACATCTAAATAGTCACTCATCACAAAGCATTCATATTTACAACTTGGATACCTGGGAGTGTCTTCTTAGATTCCAAAACAACACACCCCTGGGTTCATGCCTGGTAGGGGTGGGGGATGGGGTGGGGCTAGGGGTCAAAATCTAGGACACCTTTGTAATTTGTTGTTTACCTTTCCATCATGCTAACAAGTTAAAGACACAATTGGTTATACATCAGTCAACCATGTGACATTGGTTCAAGTGTAAAAGGGTTAAGGTCATGGTGACCTACATTTCACAGTCCAGTGATTTTGCCTTATATCTTGAAGACTATTTGTTGGAGAAATGTCATACCTGGGATATTAGTGCCATGTGACCCCATGATTGACCTCAATATAGGTCACTGTGACCTATATTTTATCGCGTTTTTTGCCTATTATCTTGAATACTAGTTGATGAAGAAACGTCATGCCTGCATTACTAGTTCAACGTGACCCGATAATTGACTGCAATATATATCTAGGTCAGTGTGACCTATATTTCATGGTTCAGTGATTTTGCCTCTTATCTTGAATACTATTTGATGGAGAAATGTCATACCTGGGTTATTATTTCCATGTGACCCCCTGATTGACTTCAAAATATATCTAGGTCAGTGTGACCTATATTTCATGGTTCAGTGTTTTTGCCTATTATCTTGAATACTATTTGGTAGACAAATCTCTCACCTTGATTATTAATTTCATGTGACCCGATGATTTACCTCAATGTATGACCATATGATTGACATAGAAATATATCTAGGTCAGTGTGACCTATTGTCATGGTTCAATGATTTTGCATTATAATTCAGATACTATATGATTCTGAAATGTAATATCTGGAATATATGTTCCATGTGACCTGATGATTGACCTCAAAATATATCTCGGTGAGTGTGACCTATATTTCATGGTTCAGCAATTTTACCTTATATGTTGTCTGTTTATGCTTTCTGCTGAATATTATTGCAAACTTTTCAAACGCATTTTCGCATACAGGCAAGCAATGTGGACCGAGATCAGATTGCATCTGCAGGAGCTGCAATGAGCAGTCTGATCTGTAATCACACTGATTGTAACAAGTACTTTTAGAGTAATCACAAATCAAAGGCATCAAAGGAGACGACGCTTGTTGTGATTGGCATCTTAAGGATTAATATCTAGAGTAATAATATGTTTACACATTTTGCAGGCGGGAAGATAAACTTTGATGACATCAATGGTGACAAGGAATACAACATGCATAAGGCATATGCTCAGAGTAAACTGGCTAATATTCTCTTCTCAAGGGAACTCAGCAGACATCTTGAAGGTATGCTTTTTGTGATATTTATGAAACCTTATTATTTCACCATTTATTATGTCATAGAGGAATGTTAAATTGCATGACTAAAAGTTATGAAAAAATCAGCAGATAACTTTCTAATGTTTAGCTCACACACCTGAGCACACCATGTGCGGTAAGCTGTTTTTATATCCCAGTTATTTTTCATCAGTCCTACGACTGGAATGGTGCTCGTAGTCTTACATTGTGGACAAAACTGAAATGCTTGGTGAAAACTGACATCTGATTTTAGACCACTACCCTGCCACAGATGGGCCCTAGGAATCACTGACATCTGATTTTAGACCACTACCCTGCCACAGTTGGGCCTTAGGAATCAAAATGGGATACAGTGGTGACAAGCAAGGAACATATTGCTGCTCTATTCAGGCCCCTTATGAAGACCCTTGGTCTTTTGGGATCATTTCATGGACAGAATCCAGGCCTGCACTGTTTACCAGTGTACCTGTTTTGGGTTTTCTGGCTGAAAGGAGTTAAGGTTATTTTCATTTTTCATAGGTGTCTCATTTTACACCCCCTCCCCTCTTTCTTTGTGGGGGAAGGTGTTGCAGATGCGATATGTCCCAGGAAATCCCAGGACTCTTTGGTGGTGTCATAAAGAGTATGTCTCCTTTTTTCCAGGTAGCAATGTGACAGTGAACTCCCTACACCCTGGTGTCATCCTTACAGAGCTAACGCGGCATTTCAGTATCAGCAGGCCAATGCCTAGCTGGGTGTGGGCAGCAATATACCCATTCAAGGGTATTATTTTCAAGAGTATTGTGCAGGGTGCTCAGACAACTATATACTCTGCTGTGGCGGAGGAGCTAGACGGGGTGACAGGCAAATACTTCAGGTAAATAAATGGTCCCATTTTTTAAAAGTAAGGGAAGTTGTCTCAATATCACTTAGTGGCCTAAACGATGAACTCCTGTTTATGTCCTAGAAACGGATGTCTTTTAACCCATTTAGTACCAGAAACCCCAAAAGGGGTACCTTGGCAAACAGTGCAGGCCCATATGAGACGCTGCAGAACGCGGCATCTCATCAGGGCCTACACTATTTGCAGAAAGTTCAGTCATTTTCCAAATCAGTTTTGAAGAAAACACAACCTGAAACCTCTAAATTATGAAATGAACTCCTGCTATATATAAGGAGGAAGGTTCCATTTGGTACAAAAAGGGTTAAAATGTTTAACCCATAAGAATTTTCATCTGCTGGTAACTTTATAGGTCAATGTTGCAAACAGTATGGACCCAGATCAGGCTGCTATTCTAGGAGCGGTCTGAGCAGGAGCCACACATTTGCCTGTATGCAAAATATGTTAAATATGGTTCCAGGAAGATGCAGATGCCATAAACAGACGGTATTTTTAGATACAGACTTCCAGGGCACCTCAAGGTTAAAGCAATGAATTTCCTCACAGGACAGGAGTATTGATACCATTTTGAAGGAGTTGTCTCCCCGATGGTGTATCGTTTCCCCTTAAATTGGTTGTTTTTCCATTGTACTGTGATTCTCCTAACCATGCGTGAGCAGCACAGTATCAGGAATATACATTTGGAAGGGCAATAATTCTTGATAGGCCTGTTACCAATTTTGCAAACCAGTCAAGGACTAATTTCTGGGAGCATTTTCAAAGGAATATGGCCTGACATTACAACTGCATTCTCTGTTGGACAGACATTTCATACGAAATGTCAAGTCCTTCTTCCTCTCTGATAAATAAGGAGAATAAGGATCAATGTCATCAGATTTTCCAAAGCACTTGGAGGGCAAATCTCTTGCATGTTTAACTTCAAACAGGTATTTGATCAAAGCACTGACAGCACTGGTAGGTCCATTGTCTCTGATGAGGCTGAAAATAACGGTCCTGAACTTGAAATTTGACCGTTTTCTCTATCGAATTCAGTATTGGAACACTTTTTCCAGTACTTGTTGGTAATTTTCATTGTGTCAATGAACCTTTAAATGTCTAGCATCCAAAAATGAGCCATTGGGAAACATGGAAGAGTCTGATCAGACACCAAAGAACATGGCATTTGATCAGGGTTCACTGTTTGCTTAAAGTACAGAAACTGATATAAAACTCAAGACTGTAAAATTAAAACAAATAAAACACCTAGCACATCATATATATTGTAACTTGACATTAGCTAAGAGAGCTATTGGGTGGTATATTTTATTTGCCAATAAAGGTTAAATGGTACACAAAATCTTTCAATTTAATCTGCATGTGTTTTAAATTTATTGGTCAGTGATACGCACATGCTGGCCGGGAAGCTGCTGCAATATTGTTCACTTGGATAGATAGATAAATAGTCGACCCAAAAATGGTTCTTTGGAAAGTAGTATAAGGTTTCTAGCAATGCAAATAATTTTATTTGTTCTCCATATAACATAATCTGAGGGCAGGGCCATGATGGTCTCATGCTGAATGTTTTGTTTGGAGTTTAACGACCCAGTCAACACAATGTCATATCAAGCCAGTCAGTTCACCCAGCGACATTTTCTAGGACAGGTATATACATAAGTTGTCAACTGGAACAGGAGGCCTTCATGCGGCTGAACAAATTATTTGTCTGAATCGGGACGGAAGTAATTGCGGGGATTGTGGGAAGGTAAAATCGATTTAAGCCCCCCCAGTAGAATTCGTTTCATTTACCGTTCCAAGGCGGTTCTTCTCTCGCGGTTTATTTTTGTTATGGTTTGTCTTTGAGTGTATGTATCGCTTATATTATTTTGTTTTGGATAGCCAATTGGCCATTTTGCGGGAAAGTAAAGTTCTGTCCTTTTGGCTTTCTGGTAGTGATGTTTCCATTAGGGTCTAGTTGTCTCATGTTTTTATTTCTTTCCCTTTGGTGTCTCTGATGGGAGCTGTGGGTTAATTAGGGCCCCGCACTGAAAGTGTGGGTGCCCTATAGTAATCACTCTGTCTGTCCGTCCGTCTGTCCGTCCACAAATTTTTTTATCCTCCATAACTTTCTTATTCCTGGATGGATTTAAATATTACTTGGCAGAAATGTTTACCATAATGTGATGGAGTGTTGCGCGCAAGACTCAGGTCCGTACCTCAAAGGTCAAGGTCATACTTAGAGGTTAAAGGTCAAAAATGGGTCTTTCCTGTGTCCAATAACTTTGTTATTATTCCTGGATGGATTTAAATATTACTTGGCAGAAATGTTAACCATAATGTGACGAAGTGTCACACGCGGTACCTCAAAGGTCAAGGTCATACTTAGAGGTTAAAGGTCAAAAAAGGGTCTTTCCTGTGTCCAATTAATAACTTTGTTATTATTCCTGGATGGATTTAAATATTACTTGGCAGAAATGTTAACCATAATGTGACGAAGTGTCACACGCGAGTGTGGGTGCCCTATAGTAATCACTCTGTCCGTCTGTCTGTCTGTCTGTCTGTCTGTCTTTCCGTAAGACTCAGGTCCGTACCTCAAAGGTCAAGGTCATACTTAGAGGTCAAAGGTCAAAAAAGGGTCTTTCCTGTTTCCAATAACTTTGTTATTATTCCTGGATGGATTTAACTATTACTTGGCAGAAATGTTAACCATAATGTGACGAAGTGTCACACGCGGTACCTCAAAGGTCAAGGTCATACTTAGAGGTTAAAGGTCAAAAAAGGGTCTTTCCTGTGTCAAATTAATAACTTTGTTATTATTAGGGCCCCGCACTGAAAGTGTGGGTGCCCTGTAGTAATCACTCTGTCCGTCCGTCTGTCTGTCTGTCTGTCCGTCTGTCCGTCCACAAATTTTTTTATCCTCTGATAGCGCTGCCGGGGCCCTAGTCAGTTTCACTGACAGCTCTAGTTGTATCGATTCCTGGTCATTGCCTATACTTCTATTTTGCCAGAAGCAGACAGGTGTCCTTCTTGTATCACTAGTATTCCTTTTATGCCCCGCCATTCAAAAAATGCCGGGGTATTTTGTTACACCCTCCAAAGTTTTGTGTGCCCGTCCTTCCGTACGTACGTCCGTTCGTCCGACAGCGCCCCATAGTTCCGTGTTCTCTCCATAACTCATACCGTTTGAGATATTTTCACGAAACTTCACAGATACATGTATGTAAAACACTGTCAGACGACTTGCAGAACATATAAACCGTAACTCTGATTTTCCTACTTTTGGAGTTGTTGCCCTTTGAACATCCAACAAAGGCATTTCTATCCTAGTTTCGTGTCCGCTCCATAACTTCGATACCATTTGAGATATTGCCATGAAACTTCGCAGATATGTAGAGCTTTATAAGACGACGTGCAGAACATATAAACCGTAACTCTGATTATCCTACTTTTCGAGTTATTGTCCCTTTGAACTTTGAATATAGATGTGCTATCAGTTTCGTGTCCGCTCCATATATATGATACCATTTGAGATATTTTCACGAAACTTCACAGGTATGTAGGGCAGTATCAGACGATGTGCAGAACATATGAACCGTAACTCTGATTTTCCTACTTGTGGAGTTTGTTTGTTGGATTTGAGGTTTAACGTCCCCGTCAGCACTGTAAAGGTCATTTTGGAGACGTTGCTTCCAATTCTGTGGGACTTTTACCCGACATTGAGATGAAATGACATCTCAAGCCCTGCGCCCAATGAAACCAATAGGGTTTATAAGCATGGGCGGTCCAACTCGTGCGCACTGCTTTGCCTGGGCAGGCGTAGATCCTCTAAGCGGTTTACCAGTACTCGTGTGCGGGTCGGAATCAGCTCTGCGTGGAAGCATCATGCAGCCCATATATTTCTTCAAGCCCCGATTGGCGGGGGCCTTCTTTTGGAGTTACCGCCCCGTGTCCGCTCCAAAACCTTTTATACCATTTGAGATATTTCCATGAACCTTCACAGATATGTAGAAAACCATGAGACAATGTGCAGAGCACATGAACAATGACTCTGATTTCCCACATGTACTTTTGGAGTTATTTCCCTTTGAAATTTGAATATAGCTGTTGCTATTTGTTTAGAGTCCGGTCCATAACTCTGATATCATTTGTGATATTTTCACGAAACGTCACAGATATGTAGAGCAGCCTGAGACGACATATCGAACACATGAACCATAACTCTGATTTTCCTACTTTTGGAGTTACCACCCCTTGAACTTTGAACATAACCATTTCTTTCATGTTGTCTGTTTGAAGCACTGTATCTCCTGAACTTAATTATTGATTCTGACCAAACTTGCATGGTTACATCACTAGGATGGGGGAAAACAACCATTAGGTTTTGTTTCACTGTGATATGGCACTTGCTTGATGTAATTGTAGTGGCGGGGCATCATGCAGTGCTTGCAGTTTTATTTAGTTTCAGGTCAGCTAATAATGTGGCCTGTTGTCTTCCGTCTATCCGTCCGTAGACCGTCTGTTGATAGCTTTTCACTTTTTGACGTCTCCTCCAGAATGTGAGTCCGTTTGAGCTGATAACCTTTTGGGTGACATTAGGGCATCTTTGAGATTCACAATTGCTAAAATTATTCCATTCAAATATCAAAGATGGCCGCCATGGCTGCCAATATGAGTTCTTAAAGACACATTTTTCGATTACATAACATCCTAATGACCGTTTATTAAAGAATCCAGCATTGAGATAAAATACACTTGGGGTATTTAGGGTATCATACAGGTAGGGGACTAAGAGAGGGTTATAAATTACCTAGGGATATGACTTACACCTAATTCCTTATTTTGATTTGCATGGAAGAAACAACAGCACTTTTTTTCCGATTTTATATTCAGTAGCCATTATTTATAATCCTTACAGAAAATGCCAATTCAAATATATTGGTATGTTTTTTTTTTCAGATAAAATCCTGATAACTTTATTATTTCTGCTGTAAACATATATTGTGGGTACTCATTAGAACCACCTCGGCGAAGCGGTTCAGACGAGTACCCATAATTTGTTTTTACTCGTTAGAACTGCTTCCACGAGGCGGTTCTAACGAGGACAAAGAATATATGTTTTTTAGGAGAAAGGATCATCTCCGAAACCCCACTTTCTATAGAGAAATGGGGGTTTAAGGGGGTATACATTATTTTCCTTATTTCTGCTCCAAGTCATAGGTTGCGGTTGCTCGTTAGAATCATCTCATTGAGTCATAGGTTGTTGGTACTTGTTTGAACCGCCTCAATGCGGCGGCTCTAACGAGCACCCACAACCTATGTTTGCAATATAAATAAGAAAAAAAAAATTAATTGTGTTTGTTATTTTAGTTTTAAACTTGAAGAGGTGAAAAAAAAATCTTTAATTTTTTTTTCTCTTTTTTCTGATATGATTGTGTCTAAAACAAAGAACATTTTATAGTTCTATCTTGACTGAAACTATAAAATGCTAATGTTTTAGACATTATATAATTTGTGTATCACATACTTTCAACAAAAATAAAATAAATAAATAAATAAATAAATAACAATATAAATAAATATAAATAAATAAAGGGAAATTGATTGATTAAAGTTTGAGGTTAATCAATTCATTTACCTTGTTTGTTTACTTCTTTGCACTTTTGAGTAAAGAAAACAATGGATATCAGTGTTTTTCTTAATTTTATTTTAAAATAAAAAAGAAGTTATTTAAGTTATTTAAACAATGTGTTGTTGGAAACAATCTCAGTAAATTATACTATCAATCAAGTACCCTTATTGAGCCCCCTATTAAACAAGAAATCTGCTCATAATCACCTCATAATCACTTGAAAGGTTAGCCTTTGATGTGCACTATGGTCCGAAGGAAATGTTTATTGGAGATCATTAGACAGGACACCCCTTTTATATAAGGAAAAAAAATATGTGTCTTTAAAACAACCTTTCCTCCCACACCGAAAGTCGGATTGAGCTTAAACTTGTCGGGAGGCATCAGGGCAACATTGAGGTTTCGAATTGCCTACACCATTCAATTCAAATATCCAAAATAGCAGCTAGCTCATATTTCTTCAAGCGACATCTCTCCAGAACAGAAAGTTGGATTGAACTGAAAATTGGCGGAAAGGATGGCGTGACAAGTATATTCAGGATCATTCTTTTTCCGATATCCATGATGGCCATTAACTTGAAATTTTCAAATCACATCTACTTGTGAATTAAGTTGGATTCGGCTAACACTTGATCGGAGGCATAGGGGCGACATGGAGATGCAAAATTGCTAACTTAATACCGTTCCATTATCCAAGATGCCATCTGCTCCAGAATGGTAGGACGAATTGAGCCGAAATCTTTGGGCAACATGGAGAACCAGAATTGTTAAAATCCAAAATCTAAGGTTGCAACAATAGCAGCGTATTTGAAAATCTTCAAACCAAATCTAATCCAGAATGGTATGTGGTATTGAGCCGCAACTTTGTGGAAGGTATTGGGTCAACATGAAAATTCAGAATTGCTAAGTTTTTCCATTCCGTGGCGGCCATCTTGAATATCTCAAATCGCATCTGCTTCCAATTGAGATTAAAACCCACTGTATGGGATGTATTGAGCGTCATGGAGATTCAGATTTGCTAGAAACGATAAATTCCTATATCCAAGAAAGCCACCAGTGTTACTATCTTGCAGTTGTTCAAAAGTCCTCTTGCCCCACGACTGTACACCAACATCATCTCCTTGAAGATTCGGAATTGCTATATTTCGTTTGATTTGATAGCAAGGGTGGCCATCATGGCTCAGTGTAACCATATCATTATTAGCCTACTCCAAATGAGCAATTTCTAGCCCACACGGGCCTCTAGTCTTGAAAATTTGCTTGAAAATTGTGCTTGACATGTCATCATGTAGCTTAATGATGCCTAAACAAATGTCAAGCTTGGAACACACACACACACACACACACACACACACACAGAGAGACTCCTTCCCTCCCACGCATACTTAATTTATGTATGAATACTATCTTTGTTTGATTGACATGCCTAACCCACTGTTATTTATGCCCCCGCAAACGGCTAGATTTTACCTTGTCTGTCTGTATGTATGTATGTATGGGAAAATCGTGTCCAGTCAATAACTTTCCTATTCTTAGATGGATTTTGAAATTACTTCGTCAAGGCCTTGCTAAGAGATCAAAGGTCTTTTTTCGTGTTTGGTAAATAACTTTCATATTCCTGAGTGGATTTTGAAAAACATGGCAGCAGAAATGTTAACCATCATGAGACGATGTGACGCGTGCAAAACTGAGGTCGCTGCCTCCAAGGTCAAGATCATGCTTAGAGGTCAAATTTAAAAAAAAGATCTTTTTTTTCGTGTTCGGCCAATAATTCTTTTTTTGGATTGACATTTTAGTATTACTTGGCAGAAATGTTAACTATCACAAGACCCAGGTCCGTACCTCCGGTCAATAACTTTCTTATTCCTGGGTTGATTTTGAAATTATTTGTCAGATATGTTAACCATTATCATACGATTTGTCGTGCGCAAAACCAAGGTCCACACCTCCATGGTCAAGGTCATATATAGAGGTCCCAGACCAAAAATAGGTTTTTTTTCGTGTCTTGTCAATAACTTTCTTATTTTGGGATGGATTTTGAAATTAATTTGCAGAAATGTTAACCATCACGAGACAATGTGTCGCTTGCATAACCTAAGTTGGTACCTTCAAGGTCAAGGTCATAATTAGAGGTCAAAAAAGTGTCTTTTTGTGTTTTGTCAATAGCTTTCGAATTTCTGAGTGGACTTTTTAAAATATTGGAGAGGAATGTTGACCATCTTTAAACAATGTGTAGCGCGCAAGACCCAGGTAAGTACCTCCAAGGTCAAGGTCATACTTTGAGGTCAGAGGTCAGAAGAAGGGTCTTTTTTGGTGTCCAGTCAATCTTATTCCTAGATGGATTTTGAAATTACAAAACTCCGGTCCGTAGTCCAAGGTGAAGGTAAAAATGTTTTACACTGTCTATTACATAACACACTTCTGTGTCCAATGTCATATGGTGGGAACATCCGTGTTCTATTGACACAATTCTAGTTATTTCTATTATTTTATAATTATGAGATATCTTAGTTCAAGTATTTTCTTACCCTGAATGATGTAGCTAATTCTTTTTCAGGCTCCTTCCATGAATCTATAAAAGCAGAAGTTTTTTCTATACCCTCAGTTTGGCAGTTTTGAGATTATATTCAAAGTTCTCAGTTTGATTACAAAAGGACAAAAGGACAAAAGGATGATTATTCATTATTTCGAACCTAGTGCTCATTCTGTGGGGATCTGAAATCAGATCTTTTAGGACAGTTTTTTTTTTTAGGGGGGGGGGGGGGATGGGGGGAGGGGGTAGGGATGGGGTTACAGCATTTCAAGATGATTTCACTCATATCGAGTCAATCGTTAAACAGGGGTGGGCGAAAACCGGAGTTCCCGGAGAAAAACCATCTGACCTTCTATTGCAGAGCCTGGCGTCTCACATGTGACCTGAGACAGGCTCGTGAGCGTTGAGAGATCTAATGATTAAGGGTCATAGCTCTTACCCGCCCATCTGAAGGACATTATAGAACAGAGCTAAGTAGCATTTGTTTATGTCTTAATTAATAACATGGGCAAAGTACGGTTAAATATTTTCAGTCTTGTTGCTGGTTTGGTTTTCACATCGTTTCTGCTACTCTTGGCACGCACGTAACACTTACGATTTGGGTTCTACTTAACACTTATGGAAGGGTTGAATGCTACTTAACACCAGAAATGCTCTCGTACCCTCTTGACTAAACGATGGGGGTGATTTAGCAGGCAGCTCGGACTGAATATATCAAGTAGACATAACATGATAGAAAGAAAACTTGCCCGATTTAAGGGCAGGGAGACGTTTTACCGCCGCCACACATTCACACACACCAGCTGTAGTGAAGTTAAGTATGTTCTATAAAAGAGTTATCCTTTGGAAGCAAGGAATACACCACAAAAGTGAAAAATATGGAGTGTACATGTTTTCTGGGCCAGACTAGCTAGTTTCGGCCAATTAGGCCTCATCAGTGACCCTCAGATATTTTCAAAATTCCACAATGGAATCAATGATCCCAAAGGACACGACAATATAATCTACACTATAATGTAGGGCAGGGAGACGTTTTACCGCCGCCACACATTCCCACACACCAGCTGTTGTGAAGTTAAATGTGTTCTATAAAAGGGTTATCCTTTGGAAGCAAGGAATACACCACAGAAGTGAAAAATATGGAGTGTACATGTTTTCTGGGCCAGACTAGCTAGTTTCGGCCAGTTAGGCCCCATCAGTGACCCTAAGATATTTTCAAAATTCCACAATGGAATCAATGATTTCAAAGGACAAGAAAATATAATCTACACCATGATGTAGGGCAGGGAGACGTTTTACCGCCGCCACACATTCCAACACACCAGCTGTAGTGAAGTTAAATATATTCTATAAAAGGGTTATCCTTTGGAAGCAAGGCAGGGAGACGTTTTACCGCCGCCACACATTCCCACACACCAGCTGTAGTGAAGTTAAATATATTCTATAAAAGGGTTATCCTTTGGAAGCAAGGAATACACCACAGAAGTGAACAATATGGAGTGTACATGTTTTCTGGGCCAGACTAGCTAGTTTCGGCCAATTAGGCCTCATCAGTGGCCCGCAGATATTTTCATAATTCCACAATGGAATCAATGATCCCAAAGGACAAAAAAATATAATCTACACCATGATGTAGGGCAGGGAGACGTTTTACCGCCGCCACACATTCCCACACACCAGCTGTAGTGAAGTTAAATTTGTTCTATAAAAGGGTTATCCTTTGGAAGCAAGGAATACACCACAGAAGTGAAAAATATGGAGTGTACATGTTTTCTGGGCCAGACTAGCTAGTTTCGGCCAGTTAGGCTCCATCAGTGACCCTAAGATATTTTCAAAATTCCACAATGGAATCAATGATTTCAAAGGACAAGAAAATATAATCTACACCATGATGTAGGGCAGGGAGACGTTTTACCGCCGCCACACATTCCAACACACCAGCTGTAGTGAAGTTAAATATATTCTATAAAAGGGTTATCCTTTGGAAGCAAGGCAGGGAGACGTTTTACCGCCGCCACACATTCCCACACACCAGCTGTAGTGAAGTTAAATATATTCTATAAAAGGGTTATCCTTTGGAAGCAAGGAATACACCACAGAAGTGAAAAATATGGAGTTTACATGTTTTCTGGGCCAGACTAGCTAGTTTCGGCCAATTAGGCCTATCAGTGACCCTCAGATATTTCCAAAATTCCACAATGGAATTAATGATCCCAAAGGACAAGAAAATATAATCTACACTATGACTATTTTAGTGATATCGAGATGGTCAGTTTACCTATCCACACTTTACCTGGGCTGGCTTATACGTAAGCGGTTAACCAGTACAGTGCATATTCTTTTGCCAGAAATTGACAACTGCCCTTCTTGAATCAGTGGAAGGGAGAAAATTACTGTAGAAAAAATTTCATGATCAATCTCCATAAAAGAATGTTGCCGACCGGGCATATATCGAACCCTGATCACCAGTCAGACGCGCATTCGACTGAGCTACCCAGGCCAGTATGTATGTATGTATGTATGTATGTATGTATGTATGTATGTATGTAAAGTCGATTTCTTTTATCTTCTTTGCCGCGTTTTTCGGTTGATAATTTCTATGTTTTTTTATTTTTCATCAAAACATCCAGCGGGAAAGTTTAAGAGGAGAAGCTCTGCCAACTTATCGAAAAGGAGTCAGTCTCCAGTACTGTATACTTTTTGTTCTAATTAGATGGACCTCTGACAATGTTTGATGTTTTTCGATAAAAACTAAGTCCAATTCTGTCACTCACACTTCCGAAATGTAAACAAATGTCCAGCCTATTTGACACGATATCATCCCGTGCAACCAACGAAGCGTCACACTGAAGGGACGTTGTTCAATACTTTAGTGTGTAGACAGTAAAAATAAAAGTATGTGGTTTCAATCAGCAAACCTTTCACACAGGCATTATAGATCTACGACTTCTATCTATATATTGTTTATATCTCACAAATAATAAACAAGTCATTGCAAATTTCTGTTTGGCTCTCAAATGTGCACATTGCAAACATAAAGTATGTTTGAATGACCCTTTTTAATTATACTTCAGTCATGTACTGAACAGACGACAAATCGTCAAATCACTCCTTTAAGGTGGGACTTAGGAACCAGAAAATTTCGCGCAAACTTGAAATTGCAGAAATTTCAATCTGATTACAGCTCTGCTCAGATAAATTGAGGTAATGAAACTTTTGGAGAAGTTGGCAGAGCTTCTCCGCTACAACTTTCCCGATGGATGTAATGATGAAAAATAAAAAATGAAGAAGTTATCGCCGAAAAACCCGGCAAAAATGATAAAAAATCGACTTAATGTATGCATGTATGTATGTATGTATGTATGTATGTGTGTTAGTGATATAGTGAAAACATGATAGTTTCATTTCTTCATCACTACTATAATGATCAGGTTTAACCCATGTATACTGGTGAACTCTTCTATTGCTATATTTTTGGACAAATCCATTTGTCATATAGGGGGATGTCCATTTTTTCTCTTGCTATAAGAAAACGGTGTAGACCAACCCAGACAAGACACCACATCTGATCTGGGTCTCCACTGTTTACCTATATCCTTTTATCCTATATCCTTTAGGGGTTTCCAGGAAGTTTGTAGTTTGTATAAATTTGTAAATAATCTTGTTTGCTAGTTTAGAGAGGGCCACATGGAAGATTAGTGTATACTCAGTGTGTCTTCCCTCGTTATATAATGTTGATTATTATTTTATTTATTTTATTATAATTATGTATGTATGTATGTATGTATGTATGTATGTATGTATGTATGTATGTTCTTCAATACTTATGCGTGTATGCATGTACGTATGCAACCCTGTTGAGACTCGGGTAATGTTGAGACTCGGTTAATGATTCTATACCAGGTGGAACATGAACTTTTATTTAAGGTAGAACTTGAAACGTTGTTTGAAAACTTATGTCTATGAGTAGGGTAGCAACATACGAGAATATTTCAAGTATGACCTTCATTTCATGGTCCAACGTTTTTGTTCTATAGCTTAATTTACAAGATTAATGCATTTCTGCCAACAGAATCTTGTCATTTATTGATGATGTTGTGTTGAAACTTGTATATTCCTTGATGGATTTTGAAATAAATTGGCAGAAATGTTAAGTGTCATGAGACAATGTTTCACACGCAAGACCCATTCATTTTACATACAGTAATCAGGTTGCAATTGTTTGCGTGTTTAACTGTTACAGTTACTTTGGAAAATCTAATAATTAGACATGTTGGGTAGCATATTTTTTGACAACTTGTTCCTATCATAGCCTGATCAAGGCCCTCAGATTTCAAAGAAATCATCTATGGGTCTGGTATAGTGTGAGCAGTTATGATTGATTTGTCTATGCAAATAGGCTAACTAGAAGCATCCATGGTATAGTAGCCAGTCGCCTAAAAACAGGGATTGTGGGTGCGATTCCTGGCTTCAGACTTTCTGATGAGACTTTAAACAGAGGTCCAATCTTTGAATGACTTTATGTTGATGGGATATAATACTCAAAACACAACAGCAACAAACACACTAGATAGTGTATGTTTCTTTTACGCTTGGCAATGAAATACTGGGATTAAAAAATAAAAATACCCTTTTTATCTTCGCTGTTGCAAATTTGATTTATGTCAATTAGCTAAACGTAATTAATGTAATTAATGTGTTTCAGAAATTATGTCATGCAAATTTGAATGTCATTAAGATTTCGATGACACCACTCATTACGAAAACACGCCTATACAAATACATTGTAAATTATACCAGCGAAATATGAAAATTTTCAGATGAAAAATTTTGTGATATTTTTCTTATTTTATTCAAAACATAGATTGTGGAGACTCGTTACAATGGCCTCGGCGAGGCGGTTCTAAAGAGTAACCACAACCGCCTCGGCGAGGCGGTTCTAACGAGTCACCACAATCTTTGTTTTTGAGCAGAAATAAGAAAAATGTATACCCCTGCAGACCCCAGTTTTACTATATAAAAGTGGGGTTTTAGGGGCTCAAGATTATATAGGAATGTTTTCGTGATATGTCAGAACAAACGTACTTAGGCGTTGAGTAAACCTGATTACTCTTACAGTTTGTTGGTTATCATAAAAAATAAGTTTTTATTTACCATATTTGCAATATTTGCTGGCTCCCAACGTGTACATTGTCAATATTGGAAATACAGGTAACCAGACCCCTAACTTTTCAAGGTCAGGGGATCTGGTTACCTGTTTTTCAACACCGGTAGCCTTCAGACTAGGAACCAGCAGATAATACAAATAAGGTGAATATGCAGTGGCCCACCATTTCAAACGATATCTTCTCTGAAACAGCTGTGTCAGTTGAAACCAAATTTCAGGTGGAGCCCCTAAGGGATGGTAGAACAAGATTTGTATGTAACGTCTGGGTTGTTTGTAATATCTGGGTCACATGACCAAAATGGCCACTATGCCCATGCATTGGATTTGAAATTCTTCATCTCAGGAACTGTAAAATCGAGGACATTGAAACTTGATAATTATTCAGCATTGGGTGTTCTGTCCCTACCAAATATGTTCAAATGATGAACACTGGTTGACCTTGACAGATGTTATGTCAAGATAAATTGAGGTCTTTTAGACTGCGAAAAGGCAAAACAGTGAATTTTATCATACATAGAATAATCATTGGTGGATCAATATTTATTATCGTCGTTGTCATTTAATAATACATTCAAATGACATTTGCTCTGACGCCACTTGCCAAGTTGGGTCCAGTTTCCTTTAGAAAATCACCTGCTATGACCTCAATTTGCCATAGAAAAACTTCAAAATATATTTCTTGTTAAAAAGCAATAGTCAGGTTTCAAAATAATTTGGCTGCAATGACCCTTGGTGACCCTCTTCTTCGATTGTTCAAGTCACCAGTGTTGAAAAATAATTTTCTATAAAAAGGTAATCCATTGAAACAAGGACTATACTATAGATCTGACAACCATGGAGTGCTTAAGTATATTCTGAGCCAGACTAGCCAGTTCCGACCATTTATGCTTCATCAGTGACCCTCGAATATTTTCTAAATTCCGCAGTGAAATCAGTGAAAGCTGTCATTTTGGCCACTTGATCTCTGGTGAAAAATTATAGAAATAGATACCCCTTTGCGTCCTTGTGCTCCAGTATTTTATCACCCATAACTTTCTGTTTTATGATCAGTTAACCAATCAGTCCGATATTACGTATATGTATAGAATGTAATGAGCTGTGTGTTTTGTTTCAGTGATTGTGCATTAAGTGATCCAGCCCCACAAGCTTTAGATGATGAGGCAGCCAAAAGATTGTGGACACTTTCAGAGGAAATGGTGGGACTCAAAACATAGAAAAACAACAACAGCAATAGATAACCTTTAATATGTTAATGGAGGAGGGATTCTCTAAGACTTTTAGATCGTTTCCCAAAGGAACTTCCTCTGAACAGAATTTGCTTTCAAATGTTTAAATTACTTGAGCTGAAGGTTCCGAGGGAACTATTGTTCTCAGTCACCGTCCGTCGTCATCACTGTCTGACTTTCCGAAATTTCTTCAAATGACATCAATTTTAACCACTGACTGGATTCTTAACAATCTTAGCAAACCTCTTTAGAAAAATTCGTGTCTGAAACCAGACGGCTTGTTAAATTTGGTATGTAGCATCATGTATGAGATCTCTACCAAGATTGTGTCAAAAATGCCCATTCCCAGGGTCACTTGTCTTTCATAGTCTTGTAAAGGAAAAAACCTTAAAAATCTTCTTGTCTGAAAACAGAAGGCTCAGATCTTCAAATTTGGTACTTAGTATCAGCTAGTAGACCTCTGCAAAGATGATTCAAATTACAAACCTGGGATCAAGAATACACATACGTAGTTGAAAAAAACAACAAAGAAATAACACATGACCATACAAGAACATTTTAGTATGCCCACGCCATTCGAAGAATGTTGGAAAGGGCATAGTGTTACCCTTCCATCCTTCTGTCTATCAGCACCTCCGCTTCCTTATCCGAGATCGCGTTGACAATTTGCGTGAGTTTTATTTTATTTAAAAATGCACATCCAAGCCCTTTGGCCACATTTCTGCTTTATTTAGTTTTTTACAAGTTTTTAGCCCACCAGAGCCGAATGCTCCGAGGGAGCTTATAGTATAGGCAGTTGTCCGTCGTCGTCAGCGTGGTCGTCTGCGTCTACATTTTCAACCGAAATCTCTGTCCTATGTTTGGCTGGGTCTTTCTTTATGAGACCAACGTCTTAGATCTAGTACTAAACTATTTAATTAATATATAATTATATAATAACAAAGCTACTTTAATACGGCTTTGATTTTAGTACAAAACCATTCCAGATCTAGATACAGACTGCTAGCTCTAAGTGGGCGAGAACTTAAAATATATCATTTGATAATAAGGGTGTGTATTTTCTGGAGAGATATACCTAATTGAAACAGATGTCTTTTATCATTACAAACCCGTTTCTAAGATGATTGTAAACAGTCAGTGATATTATCTTAGAATTGAATCATAAAAATTTCTTCAAGCATGCTTATCAAGATGGGATTGTTTTTGTTTCTGATACATGGAAATAATAATCCCTAATCTTATGAATGAAATTCCAGCGTGAGAATAACCTTCAGTTTAAGAAAACTGTATTTCTATACTGTACATAATTGTTTAGGCATCATGAGAGAATGGTGAAAACAGTGTATTCTGAACATTAGGGACTTGTTTATTCAAATGATGACCTTTGGTTGACCTTAACCTGTTTTACGTCAATGTCAAATTTGGTCGCTTAGACATTTGTATGGAAAAAAGGCAAAACAGTGGATTGTTCTAATTCTGTTGTAGCCTGTGGCATCAGAATTGACATTTGCAGTCAGCTGAACGGAAGTTTATCAATTCCAATGGTCAAGGTCATTTAATAACCTTTGTCCTGGATGATTTCGTTTCAGTATTTTTATCTTCTTTTCCACTAAAACTGGTGTGCTGATTGAAACCAAATTACATGAAGAGCCTCGCTGAGATTGGGCAATGAAAAATTATTTATGGAATTATAGTCACATGACCAAGATGGGCGCCATGCCTGTGTATGGTAGTATAAACCACACGACCTCTGGTGTGTGTGTGTGTGTGTGTGTGTGTGTGTGTGTGTGTGTGTGTGTGTGTGTCAATTCGGGTTTAACGTCGCTTTCAACAATTTTTCAGTCATATCACGACGGTGTCTGGTTGCGACAGGGAGCTCAATGCTCACGTTTATAGTGCTGCCTCACTGAAGTATCATGTCCCAGACACATTACATGATACCACACCCAGTCACATTATCCTGACACTGGATCGACCAGTCCTAGCTCTACCCCGTAAATCTGAGTGCCAAGCGAGGAGCAACTAGTACCATTTTTAACGACTTTGGTATGTCGCGGCCCGGGATCGAACCCGAGACATCCCGTTTCCGGGAGCGGACACTCTACCAACTGAGCTATTGGGGCCGGTACCTCTGGTGAGCGTAGTGGCCCATGGGCCTCTTGTTTTCTTTAATAGTCTTGGCTCAAATATTGATTAGCAGATGCAAGCTTAAAATCATGTTATGGCGAAATTGTTGCTGGGCCAGTTGTCATAACTTTTATTTCAATTTCGTTTGATTTTTAAAATATTCAAACAAGAAGTGAACAGTCTTCCTAAATAACCTATGGGCAATCGCATATGGTGACAGTTTCGCGATATACACAATGCTTATAATATTTTATGCACAGGCATGTTTTGAAACGTTTGAGCCCAGTTGTTCAAAGCATCAATAGCTTACAGAGCTCACAAGTGGTCAAAACGTTCTAATATCTATTACAGTGATATGGTTTGCTGAAAAAAAAAATGATATTATATTTGCCATCTTAAGTGATAAAAATTTTAACAGTACGTTAACTAACGACATCATTAGTTTTTATGCCCCGTAGGAGGGCATATAGTTTTTGTACTGTCCGTTTGTGGGTTTGTGCGTTTCTAAGTCCGCACTTTTTGTGATGCGAACTACTTCCACATTTCTTCAACGAATGACTGAAACTTTGCACATGCATTCCTTGGGAGGTGAAGGGATACCTAACACAATTTTCACGTTTGTCCTATCATTTTTTGGAAGGAGTTACGGCGCTTTATTTTCTAAAAAAAATGTGCTAAAAAACTCTTGTGATGCGAACTACTTCCACATTTCTTCAACGATTGAGCTGAAACTTTGCATTCCTTGTGAGGTAAAGGTGTGCCTTACACAATTTTCACGTTGATCCTATCATCTGTGAAGGAGTTACGGCCCTTTATTTTCTGAAAAAAAAAATGCGTTCTTAAACCTTGTGACGCGAACAACTTCAACATTTCTCCACTGATTCAGCTGAAACTTTGCACATGCAAGCCATGTAAGGTAAAGGGATGTCTAACACAATTTTTTTGTTGATCCTATCAACTGTGGCGGAGTGGCATATAGTTTTTGTACTGTCCGTTTGTGGGTTTGTGCGTTTCTAAGTCCGCACTTTTGTGATGCGAACTACTTCCACATTCCTTCAACGAATGAGCTGAAACTTTGCACATGCATTCCTTGGGAGGTAAAGGGATACCTAACACAATTTTAACGTTTGTCCTATCATTTTTGGAAGGAGTTACGGCGCTTTATTTTCTAAAAAAAATGTGCTAAAAAACTCTTGTGATGCGAACTACTTCCACATTTCTTCAACGATAGAGCTGAAACTTTGCATTCCTTGTGAGGTAAAGGTTTGCCTAACACAATTTTCACGTTGATCCTATCATCTGCGAAGGAGTTACGGCCCTTTATTTTCTGAAAAACGCGTTCTTAAACCTTGTGACGCGAACTACTTCCACATTTCTTCGACAATTTTGTTAAATTTCGGACCTTTATTTTCTGAAAAAAAAACGCGTTATTAACCTTCACCGATTGAGCTGAAACTTTGCACATGCATTCCTTGTGAGGTGAAGAGGTACCTAACACAATTTTCCTGTAGGTCATATGATATTTCATTGAGTTATTACACTTGCTTTCCTCATTTTTTTAAAAGTTCATTGAAGTATGAACAACATCGGGCCACGAGCAAAGTTTAAGTAGGTTAGTAAAGACTTTATTTAGCAAGGATAATAATATTTAGAATAGACATTAACATGCATTTGCGAATCTTTCAGGAGGCCCTCAGAATTATGGACAGGTGTTCTAGTCTATTAGAAAATTAGATTGTGTATGAAAAAAATAAATGTTATGTACTTCTATAAACAAACGGATATGCATGAATGTAGAAACATTTTAGATCTATATATTTATTTTTGATAGGTTTAATTTTCAGCCCAAATGCTGCCAGAAAGACATAGTCTGTTCAATGTTAATGGATTCATTTGTTCATTGGTTTGTGTGTTCATTGTATACACATATTTTTCAACTCAAATACCAGAAGAATTTTCAATAGTGTGTTTTCAAGGTCCGCCCCGTATCTCTTCTGGAAGGCACAGCTCTGTGGATGCACAGAACCATCCCAGAAAACTCTTCATAATATCACCATTATCTTTTGCTGAAATAGACCACGATGTTCACCTTATAGCTCGCTTACTATTCTTATAGTATGCCGTTGGAATTATAATCAGTACACAGATTAGCTTGATGTACTGGGCTTCCATCTGGCGTATCATATTTAATAAGACCTAAAATGTATTTTATGGCCACCTAAATGTCAGACATTACATTTAACCATTGTCCTACTGAACGGGACAACCGCTACTTTTGCAAACAGGGTAGATCCAGATCTGACGGAAGCAATCTGATCAGTATCGACACTGTTAGTTTTTCCATTTGTGAACTAAACGAACGCATTTCATCAAGTAATTATACTCTGCCAAACATGTATGCCGAGGGATAAATAGTTCGTGTTCTTTTTTATGTTGTTGTTTTGTTGTTCTTTTATTGTCCGTTCATTTGCTTATATGTACGTTCATTCGTTCGTTTGCAGAGCTAGGTTCAAAGTTTTTTGCATCAAAGACCTTATAATATAAAGACCATTAGATGGATTTCATTTATATTTGGCATTAGGGTAGATACATGTCTAATATGTTTGTATCTGCCATCCCCGTTGTGTGGCATGACCTTAAGATCAAGGTCTCAGACAATGAATTTTCATCATACCTTTAATTGAGTCTTTGCTTGCGATCTCATCAACTATAGATGCTAGAACCTTCAAACTTTTACATAATGTTTCTTATTGACATGCTGACGCAGAATACACATTGACCCAGTGACACTTACCTAAATTTCACGCTCCATTAACTTTATCAGATTATACCATATCCCTTGCGATCTCAGCAACATAAGTTACTTTACAAAAAAATTCATACACTCTGACCCGGTGACCTTGGCCTATATTTCAGGCTCCATTAACTATGTAAGATTATGCCATTACCTCTTGGGATCAAAGCAACTATAGTTGCTAGAACCTTCAAACTTTACATTATGTCATGCAGGATCAGCATATACCTTGGCCCATTGACCTTGACTTACAATTCGCGCTCCATTGACTTCGTCAGCTAACGATCCCAGAAAAGTATAGTATATAACATTCAAACTTAACATAACGTTTCTTCTTTGACATGCTGTCTCAGCATACACCTTGACTAGAAGACATGACCTGTATTTAATTCTCAGTAAACTTTATGTGGCCACGTAAAATCGATTTAAGCCCCCAAGTGGAAATCTTTCCACTGACCGTTCCAAGGCGGTTCTTCTGTGGCGGTTTATTTATGTTGTTGTTTGTTACTTACTGTGTGTATCACTTGTGTCTTTTTATTTTGGATGGCCATATGGCCATTTTGTGGGAAAGTGACTGTCCTTATGGCCTTCCATTGTTTAGGTTTCCATTATGGCCTGGTCGCTTAATGTTTGTGTTTCTTTCCCTTTGGTGTCTTTGATGGGTGGAGTAAGTTAATTGTATCGATTCCTGATCTTTTTGTTTCTTCTACTTTGTCAGATTATAGAAAGGCCCTTGTGATCTAGGCAACTTTATCGACTTCACCCAATGTTTCTTCTTGACATGCGGATTCAGCATACACCTTGACCCAGTGAGATTGACCTATATTTCACGCCTCATTGACTTTGTCAGAATATACCATGATTTTAGAACCTATCGTGGCTAAAGCCTTTAAATTTTGGATATGTTCTTGATATGCAGACTTGGCATACACCTTGACCCATTTACCTTTGCTTTAACGCTCCACTTGCATTGAAGGAAATATTAATTAAGTTTCTGTTTAGTTAGGCTCGAAATCTGGTGAAGTGCTAATGAAGCTTTTTACAGATGCTGCCAAAGACAAGTGAAGGCAATGATCAGGAATCGGTACAGTTACCTTACATCTCCTGTCCAAGACACCAAAGGGGAAGAAACATCAACGTAAAACAACTTCACAGTAATTAAAATGCCACATACAGAAAGCCAAATGGACAGTTACCAACATTCAATGTAATAGACTGAAAATATTCTTTTAAGTAATCAGTATTAGCCTGTTAACCCGATTTTTGCCTTTTTCACCTGTCACGAAGTGACAAGGTGAGCTTTTGTGATTACATTTTGTCCGTCGTGCGTGCGTGCGTGCGTCCGTCCGTGTAAATTTCATGATAAGCATCATCAGGTTGGCGGAAAGGCTGCATAAGGTTTTTGGGCTGATCAGATTGGACCTCTGGTTGCAATGGCAACATATAGCTCCCATAGAGTTACAATGGGAAAAATAAAAAAAAATCTTCTTCTCTGAAACCTCAGGGCCCAGAGCTTAGATATTTAGCTTGTAACAACGTCAAGTGGTCACCTACATAAATCCTGCCAATCATGTCCTTGGGGTCCCAATTGGCCACACCCCGCGCCACCTAAGCTCCCATAGACTTATAATGAAAAAAAAGCTTCAACAATCTTTTTCTCTGAAATCATGAAGCACAGTGCTTAGATTTTTAGTATGTAGCTACATAAAATAGTCACCTACATAAATCCTGAAACCAAACCCCAGGGGCCAAAATTGGCCACGCCAGGGGCTCCTCAGTTCACATAGACTTATAAGAGAGAGAAACTTAAAAAATCCTCTTCTCGGAGACCACATGGTCCAGAGCTGAGATATTTAGCATGTAGCAACGGCAAGTGGTAACCTATATAAATCCTGGCAATCATGCCCCTGGGGTCCAAATTGGCCCCGCCCCGGGGCCCCTTAGCTCCCATAGATAATGGAGATAAGCTTCAAAAACCTTCCTCTCTGATACCATGAAGCACAGAGCTTAGATATTTAGTATCTGTCAACATAAATAGTCACCTCCATAAATCATGCCAACCCTGCCCCTGGGTTCAAAATTGGCCACGCCCGAGCTCATTAGCTCCCATTGACTTATAATGGAAAAAACTTCAAAAATCTTCTTCTCTGAAACCATAAAGCCCAGGGGCCATATTTATAAAGATTCTTAGAAATTATTCTAAATTCTTAACTTATCTTAAATTTTCATCTTAGCTAAGACAAAATCTTTAGATGATATTTAAAAAGCATCTTAGGCAGATTCTTAGCTAAGAAAAACTTAACCCTAAGCCATCTAAGAATACTTAGATTTCTAAATAATCACGCGCATTTTTCTAAGACCGCACGCGCATTTTGGAAGGAATTGTCAGACGACATTTCAAAATGGAACAAGAAAAAGCCAGGAGACAGGCAAATTGGACCATGGACGAATGTCTGTTCCTCATAGCACAAGTAAAGGAAGGGTTTTCAGTGATAAAGGGGAAATTTGGGCCCAGTTTGAATGGAAAGATGAAAAAGGATCGTTGGGAGACGATCTCCCGGGACCTCTCCGCCCAGTTTGGGTCCAACCGAACGGCAGAACAAACAGAAAAGAAATGGTCTAACCTGATGGCTAAGGCTAAGCCACTAATTTCCGAGTATCGACGGGAGAGTCAGAGAACGGGTATTGTGTAGATTCTTCCTTGTTGTTTGTTGTTTTGAGATGTACATAATGCTTTTCGTCGATATCGCGTCTATTTTGCGGATCTAGCTTTGGTTTACATTGACCCGATATGGGTTTAACGTCCCACCAACATGTAAGGTCATACGGAGACGGAACCTTTAAAGACTCATCTGAAAGACTGGAGAAGCCCCGTATCAAACACGCGATCCCTCTAGTTACATGAATTATTTGGCTCAGTGACATTTGTCAAAAAAAAATCTAGCCACTTTTTATAAAAACTTAAACTTGTACATTTAACCAAGGGAAAATACTCTTGAACATGTTTAAATTACTGAAAAACAAATTGGTTCAGTTTCCGATTTGGAGGTTATTCTTGTCGTTGGAATTCTGATACTTTTTAGTAGATAAGAAAATGCAATATTCATCCCAAAATCAATGATAATAACTTAATGAATTTTAGAAATGACAGATTTGTATGCCAGTTGCTGATCCCAACACAACTTAATTTTTTCATGGTATACTAACAATAAAAATCACGAAAGTTTTACAACGCCAACTACCTTATGGTGTACAAAGGCAGGTGCGCTGTCGAATAGAAAAAGGCAGGGTGTTAAGGAAAAGAAAGGTTAATATGTCTTCTGATCGACGGAAAAAATTCACTACACACAGCCCGTTTTACAGGGTGATTCAGTCCAATAAAAGAAGCCACGTCATGTGAATATATGTCGTAAAGGCCTGTGGGCCAAATATAAACAAACCCACCCGGCCGATTCAGCCAACCATACGAGTATTGAAAATTGTGTGGGACAGTAGCAGCAAAGGCTCTGAACAGGCTGGACATGTGCACACTGTTTCTAGTAACTGGTTATTCATGGTCTGCGACATGGCTCACATTCTCAATGTACGGAAAGTATACATGAAACCCACTTTAATCACAAACACATTCTCGAGTACTCAGTACATCATCCATCGTCTTTCACACATCCTCATGCTACGCCCCAAACGATACAATGCCTAAAAATAAAACTCCGTTCCAAAGCAAGGCCCACTCAAATTAGAAGCACAGTCAATACTGTACCCAAGCCCCACCTTAGCTTCCCGCGCTAGGCCATATCATGCTACACTGAGCCAATTCATATGTCAAACAAGAAGATCCCCCAAGCCACTTGGTCCAATACGACACGATACCACGTGTGGACATCAGGGGAGCTACCGCGAAATCGCAGTAACGTAAATTTGTTCCCACGACCCATCCGGGAACTCTCGCGGTAGTTCCTAGGACCAGAAAATTGTAAACAAAGGTAGGTACGCTCGTGTGTTTTGATTTATTGCAGAAGAATGAGCGAATAATATAAAAATCGGACAATGCTATGTCATGACCAGATGATTTACCTTTCTAAAGAGCCCGAAGTCAATTTTGAAAAAATCGCTGCCGTGACTTGGCGATTGTAAAACCATCGAACACAGTAATCACCCCTGGTAGACTCGTAAGGGGTAATCGATGGTTATGCACTCAAAATCCTTACGAGAACTTCCTGTTATGACTCACGAGGCTTCAAAAATGTCAACAAATGGGTGAGTGTTCACGATTGATGATTTCTAGTCAATTTTGTAAACATATTTTGAAAAATCGGACAATGCTATTCTCAACAGCTTTCATTTCTGCGTCAGAAAAGATAGGTATGAACATGAAAAGGCAAGTGGTCGATTTTTAATTTAATTTCTCCCTGAGGACAGGTGTAAGATATTTCTGTTTTCACCTGTTTTCTAGTGCAATTTCCAGCTACCTGGGTCATACAGAACTTATCTATCACGTCAAATCAGTCATTATTCGAATTACTTCCATGTTGAAACACATAAGCTGCAGAATTTTCGCAGGATTTGTTCTAGGGGCTTAAACGTTTGTGCTGATCATGACTTACGAGGGCGATTACCCCTTACTGGAACATTACCCCTTACGGGGACAGGAACAGCCAGCTGACGGGTGTCTGATTACAATTCGCTTCTTCATTCAATAACCCACACAAACGGTTAATCAAAGCCCTGAAACCACTGCAGCTGTTTGGTACGACTAAAAATACTATTAATTTTATCAAGAACGGTATTTTCTGCTGTAAACTGAGATTAAATGTATCAAAATTCATGCGCTCGGACGAGCTGTTCAAAACTTGAGTTTAGTACATTTTTAATATATTAAGCTTATATAAGCATGCACTTAAACAATACTGAATGAAGAAACAAATTTTAATCAGATATCAATCAGTTGGTTTCTCCTGTCCCCGTAAGGGGCAATCTTCCCGTAAGGGATAATCGCCCTGGTAAGTCATGATTGGCACAAATATTTAAGCGTCTGGAACAAATCCTTCGAAAATTCTGCAGCTTATGCATTTGAACATGGAAGTAATTCGAATAATGTCTCATTTGACGTGATAGATAATTTCTGCATAGTCAGGGTAGCTGAAAATTGCACTAGAAAACAGGTAAAATCAGAAGTATCTGACACCCTTTTGCAGGAATAAATAAAATTAAAAATCGACCATTTACCTGTTTATGACCAAACCTATCATTTCTGATGCCGAAATGAAAGTTGTTGAGAATAGCATTGTCCGATTTTTCAAAATATGTTTACAAAATTGAAGTTAAATCATTCCTTTGTGGCACTGCATTGTCGGATTTTCTTATAAATAGCTTACAAAGAAAAAAAACTATGATAAACCTGGTGATGGAGCTAGCTCGAGAGTTCCCGGATGTGTCGAGGGAACAAATTTCCATTGTCTCATTTTCGTGCTAGTTCCCCTGATTACCATCCATGTAAATGGCTGACCCAAATTTGATGTTTCTTTGCTAAACAAACTAAAATTTATGTTTTACTTGTAAAAATAATATTTTGGTGCTCCGGCAACCGGGAACATTTCAGTTTAAGGCCTAAGCAGAGGTCCCAGACAATTAAGTATAATGTACAAGTCATTTGTGACCACTGCCACCCCCACCTACGGGGATGGGCGGGGGATAGCGGGGCTTATGAGCAGGGAAGTTACCCTCTGTGTTCCCCCGCAGTGGCGGGTTATTGCGGAGGGGTTTGGTATTATGCAAATATATCCCCAGTGGATTTGTTAGTTTGATTTCATGTTTAACGTCCCCGTCTACACAATTTAGGTCATTTTGGAGACTTTGCTTCAAATTTTGTGGGACTTTTAACCGACACTGAAATGAAATGACTTCTCAATCCCTGCCACCCATTAAAACCAATAGGGTTTATATGCATGAGTGGGCCTACTCACAGCAGTTTGCCAGGACAGGCTTAGACATTCTAAGCAGATTACCAGTACTCATGTGCGGTCGGTATCAACTCTTCGTGGAAACATCGTGCAAACTGTCGCTACTCTTCTAGATAGTAGTAACAGGGAATGGAAGAAATTTAACGTTCTGAACTGGAATGAACAAAATTATTGTCCGCCTTATTAATTATTAGGCAAGATCATGACTAGTAACAAAAAAATATCAAGTATAATAAATATTAAACTTGGAAATGGGAAGTAAATTTAAATAATCTATTGATTTTTTTTATTCCTTTATGCAGAATATCATAACATTACAGCAGTTACATTTTTCATATAAAATGATCCAGTTATTAATTTATAATTATTAGCATCAGGTAAGTTAGGACTGTCAACATCAAATTAAAATACATTGAAATGTGTACTCAGAGTATACCTTTGTAAGGGAGGTAACAAATAAATAAAGGAAGGAAGCGCGGATCTAGCAGTAGGTATACAAACCTGTTGTAGTTCTCCTGATGACCTGGCGTAGGCCTTAAAAAGGGCGTGAGTAGGTAGCGCTTACATCCATAGCCACTGTCACCAAGCAAATGCGCATTTCCGGGTATCAGACTGTGTTCGAAGAGCAGTCTTAGCCCACTCTCCCGAAAAATGCGGGCGTCGTGGGTCGACCCTGGCCAGTTGGCGACAACGTCAATCACCTCCTCCTTCGCATCGAAGACCAGCTGGACATTTATACTATGGTAGTTATGACGATTAACAAATTCATGTTCATCTGCTGAGGGTGCTTGTATCTGGACGTGCGTGCCATCTATTACTCCAACAACACCAGGGAAGTGAGAAACAGCAAAAAACTCTCTTTGGTTCAGTCTGACCTCATCGATGGTTTGAGGAAAACTTATAAAGTGTTTTATAATATTGGGATGGGTGATAGCATCCAAAACCTCCGAGACGACTCTGCATACAGTTGGCTGTGAGAGGCCAAACTCAACAGCACTGCACTGTTGAAATTTTCCTGTTGCCAGGAACCTTAGTGTGACCAAGACTTTTGTCAATGCAGATAAGCTTTGGTTCCTGTTAGTAGCCGGCTGAATCAAAGTATCAATCAATGAAACGATGAACAAAATACCCGCTCTATCTAAACGATAACGTTTAATCAATTCTTCATCCGACAAGTCTTCAAAATGATTGTTTCTTAGTTGAAATAATCTCGGTTGTCTTATTCTGGCAGCCATTTTTTTTTATCTCAGAAAACCTAAGAAATTTCTTAAGAAAATCTTAGAAAATTAAGATACCTTCTGACTCATCTTAAAGTTAAGACACATCTTAAGTCATCTTAAGAGATAAGTAAGATAATAAATACCACTTAAGAAATTTTAAGAAAACTAAGCAAAATCTTTGAGATAAGACCAAACTTAAGTCAAAATCTTGACTTAAGTACACTTAAGTAGCTTTATAAATATGGCCCCTGAATTTGAATATTAAGTATGTAGCAATGTCAAGTGGCCACCTACATAAATCCTGCTAATTATGCCCCTGGGATCCAAATTGGCCACATGCCAGGGCTCTTTAGCTCCCACAGACTATTTATTGGCGATTTATTTATTTTGTTGTTTGTTTCTTGCTGTGTGTATCACTTGTGTCTTTTGGTTTTGGATGGCCATATGGCCATTTTGTGGGAAAGTAACTGTCCTTATGGCCTTCCTTTGTTTAGGTTTCCATTATGGTCTGGTCGCTTAATGTTTGTATTTCTTTCCCTTTGCTGTCTTTTATGGGTGGAGTAAGTTAATTGTATCAATTCCTGATCTTTGTTTTACTTCTACTTTACAATTGGAAAAACTTCAAAATCATCTTCTCTGAAACCACAGGGCCCGGAGCTTAAATATATAGCATGTAGCAAAGTCAAGTGGTCTCCCACATAAATCCTGCCAGCCATGCCCCTTGGGTCAAAACGGGCCACTCCAATGGGCCCATTAGTTCCCATATAATGGAAAAAAATCAGAAATCTTCTACTCTGAAACCATACGTCCCAGAGCTTAGATTTTTAGTATGTAGCAACATGAAATGGCCACCTTAAGAAATCCTACAAATTAAGCCCCATGGATCAAAATTGGTCACGCCCATAGGCCCATTAGCTACCATAGACTTAAAATGGAAAAAAAAAACTTAAAATGAAAAAAAAAAAACTTCAAAAATCTTCTTCTCTGAAAACATAAGGCCCAGAGCTTAGGTATTTAGCACGTAGCAATGTCGAGTGGTCGCCTACATGAATTCTGCCAATCATGCCCCTGGGTCCAAACTATCCAAATCCTGTGGACCCTTAACTCCTATAAACTTATAATGGAAAAAGCTTCAAAAATCTTCTTCTCTGAAACCATGAAGTACAGACCTTAGATATTTAGTACAGTAGAATTCCACTTAAAGACCACCCCTATTTTAGGACCACTCCGCTATTAAGACCGCTTTTTGCCAGCCCCAAAACATTTTCTATATAGTTAATTGCAATTTATTCAGATAAAGAGACCACCCGACTACTCAGTATCAAGACCGCTTTCAAATTTCCGCATCTGTCATTACTGTTCGCCATTGAGACCACTTTTGGTCAGGTCAATTTAATGTGTATCTCTAAGTCCATTTTATGCTGGATTCTTCATCATTACAACAGTTCTTGGTAATGAGCCAGAAACTGTTTACAGTTCACACATATCCCTAAATGTGTGAAAAACAGCAGTTTACCTGTACTAATCTGTGTGTTGTTTTAACAAGAAGTGTTACGAGTGTCACTGTCAAGGCTAATTTAATAAATAGTTTTAATGATTTTGATCATGTGCAGCTCTGTTTTCTTCAGATATTGAATATGATATAAAGCGACATTAAGTTCATACTGTTATCATTCATGTGATTTTATTGCCTTTAATTAATAAGGAAAATAGATTAAGGACTAAAGTTAAACTGAAGTTCCGTAAAGTTATAGATAGAAAGAATTAGTAAATGCATGCACCTTCCAGCAAGAAGCAATAAAATAGGCTTAATGCACATAAAAAGAATTTAAAACAGTCTTGCCAACAATATTTAATTCACCAATTCCATTATTAGGACCTCCCGCTAATAAGACCGCTTTTTTAGTTTTCTTGAACTGTATATAGCAACATAAATGGTCGCCTACATAAATCATGTCAACCATGCCCATTGGGTCAAAACTGGCGATGCCCCAGGCTCATTAGCTCCTATAGACTTATACTGGAAAAAACTTCAAAAATATTCTTCTCCGAAACCATAAGGCTTTTAGAGCTTAGATATTTAACTTAGATGTTAAGTGTTCTTCAACACTCATGATTGTCTGGTACACAGGTGAGCGATATAGGGCCATTGGGCCCTCTTGTATATTTCTCTAATTAATAATGAACAAATAGTCCTGGGCTAAGACATAAACTGTTTCGTTTAACCCTTAAATTCCTGTTTTATTTCAGCAAAAAGTGTGGACCCTGATCAGATGCCGGATTTTGATCTGGGTCTACACTGCTAAGGTCAACTAATAGAAAACCATATTACGTAGCGATAAAAATAGCGTGGCGATTTTCTATAAATACACGTTTCCTGATTTTCAGACAAGCCAGTGATAGTCATATGGACTTCAGCACTGAAAAGCATGCCACGCTTTATAACTTTGGGTCGATTGATAAACAATAGTGTATTGGTTCACATGTCATTCTACAGCAATTTATGCTTTGCTGTTATATGGCAGCCTATTTAGTATCTAAATGCTTTTGTTAATTACAGGTATAATAGTACCACATTGTCTTTAGAAAGACACAAACTTTCATGTTTATTATATTTCAGCAAATACTAACGGTTTAATTTTCTGGGAATGATATGAATTATATTATATTTTTATAAAAAACTTCAGTTGTCATACAAGGAGTATATTATCAATGAACTGTATATGTAAAAGTCTGTGCTACAGACATTGCTATTTCCAGTAGTGTCAGTGGCACTGGTTGGGAGTAAATGTGCTACCACTGGGCACTTTGTCTTGTTTGATTGGTTGGTAGTCAGAAAAGGTTGTGGCAAAATAAATATTTTCAGTAGGACTAGGCTGTTGTATACTTTTGATATGAGTTTTTACTTACACTTCACTTTACTGTCAAACTGTATAGACATCAGTAGGTTCAGGTGTTATCACGAAAACATGGTATATAATTTTGACCCCCCTTGAACCCCATTTTTGTGTAGT
This sequence comes from Lucinisca nassula, assembly GCA_963580285.1. NCBI lineage: Eukaryota > Metazoa > Mollusca > Bivalvia > Lucinida > Lucinidae > Lucinisca > Lucinisca nassula. Next base: position 377,620 of record CAUZLF010000769.1, read on the forward strand.
AAAACGGGGGTTTACAGGGGTTAACCTTATTTTTCTTATTTCTGCTCCAAAATATAGATTTTGGGTACTCGTTAGAACCGCCACAATGAGGCGGTTCTAACGAGTACGCACAATAGATATTTCACAATTTTTCATCTTAGATTGTTCGTTTTTTTGGCGGTAAAGTTTACAATGTATTTGTATAGGCGTATTTTCGTACTGTTCGTTTGATATGAGCTTTTCTTCTGTAGCTGTACAGATACTAACAGTACTGCTTATTTCAGGTATGAGATAGAATTTAAGAAAGACACCCTTATTTTTGCAAGTTTATTAACATATCACTTCTGACCGAAATGTTTTTCACTTTAAGCATTCTCTTTTACATGCTGAAAGCCACTTTTAGATATATGCATAATGATTCAGTTTTTACAGCTTTCTGATTGTTTTATATGAAAGTTTGCATTGTTAGATGCTTAATGCTTAACAATTTTTAGTCTTATATATCATTGTTGATTCTGTTGAACACAAACAGTTTTTCTGATCATTTTTCTTGTTGTCTCTTATTTCCTTGTACATGTCATGGTTGTATTTTAACAACTGGCGTGTTGTCCTGGTTGGTTGAAAAAAGCTGGCCTCTTTATGTATATTCTTGCTGGTTTTGAAGAACTGGCTTCATTATAATGTCCTCGTTGATGTTAAAAATTGGCCTCATTATACATGGCCTGCGTGGTTTAAAATAACTTGGTTCTTTGAACTTACCCTGGCTAAGTGAGGTATTGTAATCGGTCTATATCTAAAGTGTGTCGTACGGCATCAACAATTTGCTTTAAATGACAACTCCTCCTAACCCTTGGGCTAATTTCATTCAGCATTCACAGGAATGTTGCCTAAATGATTCCCTACCAAAATAGGTAAACTTGTTCTGCTTCAGTAAACAAGATGGCCACTAAAGATTAAAACATCTTTAAAGACAACTAACTGCTTTTATACACATGGGCCAATTTAATTCAGATCGATTTAATAAACTTTGTAAAGCGTTTCCTATGTTTTAAAGACGACTTTCCGATTTAGTTTCAAAATTCAGTGTTGGACAAATCTCTTCTGCAGCAAGGCCGATCGGAACTTGAATTTTATGTTGACATAAATATATAATTCCAGAAAAATTATATGCTTGCAATGATTTCAGTACTCAACTTGGTAAAATCATTTTTCGTTATAAACAGATTGGGTGCAACATAAATGTTATACGACAGACTGCACGCATGGTAGTTATAACCCAATCACGGTTTATAACATTGCTTTTTAATTGTAGGCTGGCAATTTGGGCCTGACTCTACAACGGCTCCAGCCTCAGGATTTGATGAAACTTTTTAAGTAATGTCAGTTGGTGCCTGATGCTTTC
>CAUZLF010000770.1:0-20492 GCA_963580285.1 Lucinisca nassula
CATAGCCTAGTGGTTGCGCATGCTGGTCTGAGTCTTTGAGTATCATGCGACCAGTGAAGACTCGGAGTAGCCTGCGCATCCTTACAAACTGCTCTGTCTTCGCTGACCCCAAGAGCCTTTAGAGAAAGGTGAGAAAAAGGTTGCGCATGTTGATCTGGGTCTTTGCAAGGTGTTGTGCGACGAAGCTCGGTATACACGCTGTTTACTGTGTAATAGGCCTACTGTCGCAGAGTGATCAAGCAGCGGGGATATTGCAAACAATAGATGCGCATTTTGATCAGTCTTTGCAGATCAGTGAAGACGGAGATCAGCCTTCGCACCCGTTCAGTCTGAGTTCTGCAGCCTGAGTATGACAATCATTCATCAGGAAGGATAATTATTGAGTAGTTTCCCTTGAACAGATTACTTATTCAGTCATGGGTTATTTTTTGCATTGCTTTAATAACACGCTTTCAGATGAATCAAACAATTTATTTATTTTTTTTTAATTATTATAAATCTATATTGAAAGATACCTAGAAGTTGAATTTTCAAATGTTCTTGAAATAATAAACGTTGCTATTGATGCGATCCAGTGCACCACTTACTTGTGAAATGCATGTAAATATATAGTAGAGACATCTGTATCAGTAGTACTCATAACGATCTTGATGGCATTTCAAACACCAAAAATGGTGCCCTAATTTTGGCATGCGAAAGTGCCCTGCCTAGCCCAGCGCCCCTCTGCCCTGAAATCCTAGCTGGAGCACTGTAGAGTAACATCCCTTTGATTGCTAAAAATGCCAAATTTTGACCTTGTCATCACCGTAGCCCCTTCAGTTTTGATCAGATCTTTCTGAAACTTATATGTGAGGTGGCTGGGAATAAAATCTTGGATGAGTTTGAATACTGGCCAAGTCTGATCGGATCTTTTTGAAACTTACATGTAAGGTGGCTGGGAATAAAACCTCAGGTGAGTTCGAATACCGGCCAAGTCGGCACATTTATCATAGAGTGACGTGCCTTTGATTGCTGAAAATGCCTATTTTCGACATTGTCATCACTGCTGCCCCTTTAGTTTTGAACGGATCTTCATGAAACTTACAAACAAGGAAGTCAGGCACTTCCTTAAACTTTGAATCTGTTAGCTCAGGTGAGCGATACAGGACCAAGCTAGCTTGGTCCTCTTGTTTTTTATCCCCCGCCGATGGCGGAGGGATATAGTTTTGGCGTTGTCCGTCCGTCCATCCTTCCGTCCGTCCTTCTGTCCGTCCGTCACACTTTGTCCGGAACCGTTTCTCAGCAACTATTGCATGGAATTAAATGAAACTTGAAATAAATATGTATTATTATGCTGTGGTGATGCACGCGCAATTTTTTTTCGGATTGACTTTTTACATCCAGAGTTATGGCTCCTTGAATGATTGAAATTCTGGATTTTTCGTCGTCTCACTTTGCTCGGAACTGTTTCTCAGCAACTATTGCATGGAATTAAATGAAACGTGAAATAAATATGTATTATTATGCTGCTGTGATGCACGCGCAATTTTTTTCTGGATTGACTTTTTACATCCAGAGTTATGGCCCCTTAAATGATCGAAATTCTGGATTTTTCGTCGTCTCACTTTGTCCGGAACCGTTTCTCAGCAACTATTGCATGGAATTAAATGAAACTTGAAATAAATATGTATTATTATGCTGTGGTGATGCACGCGCATTTTTTTTCCGGATTTACATTTTACATCCAGAGTTATGGCCCCTTAAATGATTGAAATTCTGGATTTTTCGTCGTCTCACTTTTTTGTCGGGAACTGTTTCTCAGCAACTATTGCATGGAATTAAATGAAACTCGAAATAAATATGTATTATTATGCTGTGGTTATGCACGCACAAATTTTTTTCGGATTGACTTTTTACACCCAGAGTTATGGCCCCTTAAATGATAAAATTCTGGATTTTTCATTGTCTCACTTTGTCTGGAACCGCTTCTCAGCAACTATTGCATGGAATAAAATGAAACTTGAAATAAATATGTATTATTATGCTGCCGTGATGCACGCGCAATTTTTTTTCTCAATTTTGGCCAGATATATTTTCTTGCCATTCTACACGAAAAACCCATTCGGCGGGGGATATCAATTCAACGAATTTGCTTGTTTTTAGCTCACCTGTCACGTAGTGACGATGTGAGCTTTTGGGATCACTTTTTGTCCGTCGTGCGTGTGTGCGTCAGTGCGTGTGTGCGTGCGTAAACTTTTTCTTCAAATGCCATCTCCTCCTAAACCACTGATTGGATTTTAACCAAACTTCACAGGAATGATCCTTAGGTGATCCCCTTTCAAAGTTGTTCAAATGGTTCCGGTCCATTGCACATCTAGGTCACAGGAGCTAAAAATAGATTTTTTAAATGAAAACTTTAAAAATCTTCTTCTCTGAAACCGCAAGGCCCAGGTCTTTGACATTTGGTATGAAGCTTCATCTAGTGGACCTTTACCAAGATTGTTCAAATTATGGCCCTTGGGCTAGAAATGCCCCCGCCCCAGGGGCCTTTGGGTTTACATAGGCTTATATAGGGAAAATCTTTAAAAATCTTCTTTTTCTGAAACCACAAGGCCCAGGTCTTTGATATTTGGTGTGAAGCTTCACCTAGTGGACCGCTACCAAGATTGTTAAAATTATAGCCCTAGGACCAAAAATGCCCCCGCCCCGGGGGCCTTTGGTTTTACATAGGCTTATACAGGGAAAATCTTTAAAAATCTTCTTCTCTGAAACCGAAAGGCCCAGGTCTTTGATATTTGGTATGAAGCTTCATCTAGTGGGCCCTCTACCAAGATTGTTCAAATTATGGCCCTTGGGCCAGAAATGCCCCCGCTCTGGGGGCCTTTGTGTATACATAGGCTTATATATGGAAAATCTTTAAAAATCTTCTTCTCTGAAACCACAAGGCTCAGATCTTTGATATTTGGTGTGAAGCTTCATCTAGTGGACCTCTACCAAGATTGTTCAAATTATAGCCCTAGGGCCAAAAATGCCCCGCCCCGGGGGCCTTTGGGTTTACAAAGGCTTATATAGGGAAAATCTTTAAAATTTTGCTTCTCTGACATCACAAGGCCCAGGTCTTTGATATTTGGTGTGAAGCTTCACCTAGGGGACCTTTACCAAGATTGATCAAATTATAGCCCTAGGGCCAAAAATGCCACCGCCCCAGGGGCCTTTGGTTTTGCATAGGCTTATACAGGGAAAATCTTTAAAAATCTTCTTCTCTGAAACCACAGGGCCCAGGTCTTCGATATTTGGTATGAAGCTTCATCTAGTGAACCTCTACCAAGATTGTTCAAATTATGGCCCTTGGGCGAGAAATGCCCCCGCCCCGGGGGCCTTTGTGTTTACATAGGCTTATATAGGGAAAATCTTTAAAAATCTTCTCCTTTAAAACCACATGGCCCAGGTCTTTGATATTTGGTGTGAAGCTTCACTTAGTGGACCTCTACCAAGATTGTTCAAATTATAGCCCTAGGGCCAAAATGCCCCCGCCCCGGGGCCCTTTGGTTTTATATAGGCTTATACAGGTAAAATCTTTAAAAATCTTCTTCTCTGAAACCGCAAGGCTCAGATCTTTGATATTTGGTGTGAAGCTTCATCTAGTGGACCTCTACCAAGATTGTTCAAATTATAGCCCTGGGGCCAAAAATGCCCCCATCCCCGGGTCCCTTTGGTTTTTCATAGGCTTATATAGGGAAAATATTTAAAAATCTTCATCTCTGAACCGCAAGGCTCAGGTCTTTGATATTTGGTATGAAGCTTCACCTAGTATAGCCCTTGGGCCAAGAATGAACTAGAGACACTGATTATCAGGTGAGCGATGCAGGGCCCTCTGGGCCCTCTTGTTTCTATTTTTGATGGAAAATTCTGTTCCAACTGAGGTAATGGCCAAATATGACTGACTCAGTATAAGAAGATAGATAAGAAGATAGATTAGCAAATGTGCAGGCCCATTTTGCGGCGTCTGATAGGGGCTTGCACTGTTTGCCAAGATACCGCTTTAGGGCTTCTCGCATACAATTGGTTAATAAGCTCACACATATATTTCACTACCAGTGAGATGCCAAGTTCTGCAATGGAAGGTCAGGTGGTTTTTCTCCAGGTAGTCCGGTATGTGCCCACCTCTGATTGTCAAGATACCCCTTTTGAAAGGACCCCCCCCCCCCCCCCCCCCAACCCCACCCCGCAAAAAAAAAAGTATTTCTCCGCCAACCACATCCCAAAAGTTACCATATTAATTTTCCAAACCCTTAAGGTGGCATACCTGTAGACACCTGTCCAAACTTGAAAGTTTTATCCAGTGCTTCCCCCACCCCTGTCTGTAACTTAAACATGATGGTCAGGATACAGGGGTGTAAAATTTCACTCGCCCGCTCGCATTTGCGAGTAAGTTTTAAGGCAGGGCGAGTACAGTTTTCAAAACTGACCTTACTTTTTCTTCATTTTAAGGACCTAAATGAAAAGGTTAGAGGATAAGGGCGAGTAAGTTTGAGGGAAATTTTACACCTCTGGGATATATTGTTTGTCCTCAAGCAGAAGTGCAAATTACACAGCGCATAGCAACAGATAAGGTGGATATTTATGTTATAATTGAAGGATAGTTTGTCATTTTTTGTCATTTCTCCATAAAAACCTATGTTGTAGGTATTCATTAGAACCACCTCAGCGAGGAGGTTCTAATGAATACCCATAACATAGGTTTATATGGCGACATAAGCAAAACTATCCTTCAGTTATCAAAAAATTCCTCCTTATCTGTTTCTGTACATGTGAAATAGAAGTGAAGGCAATGATCAGGAATCAATACAATTAACCCACAGCTCCCATCATAGACACCAAAATAGAAGCCTCAGTGGTGCAGTGGTTACGCTACTCGCCTTGTAAACCAGGGGTCGTAGGATCCATCCCGGGCTTCTCCAGACTTTCGGAAGAGTCTTTAAACCGAGGTCCCGTCTCCATATGACCTTAGCTGTTGGTGGGACGTAAAACTCAAACACTCACTCACTCATAGACACCAAAGGGAATGAAACAAAAACATGAAACAACCAGACCCTTACGGAAGCATAAATAGCAGAAAGCCAAAAGGACAGTTACTTTGCCACAAAATGGCCAATTGGCTATCGAAAACAAAATAATATAAGCGATACAAACACTCAGACAAACCATAACAAAAAAAACAAAAAAAAAACACCTTGGAATGGTCAATGAAAAGTGGGTGAGTCTGCAGAAATGCACACACAAGTCTTGCCTAAAAATAACGTTTTGTGAGGGAAAAAACAAAACAAACAAAAAACAACCAGATCAGACAGTAAAAAATCTTGTTAGCCTGCCAAATGCTTGTAAGCATGCTGTAACATTAATTAGCGGATGTTTATAGGTAATTTCCATGTTATCTTAGACACGATGAAGTCATTGCACTGCAACCACCTTGGCATGTAACCACTGGAAGACTGGAACTCTTCCAGAAAATGAAAAGTTCAACTCTTTTTTTTGCTATAATTATGTGCATTGAGCGCGTTTGTGTGTTTGAGTGCATGTGTGAGTGTGCATGTTTGTTTTTCAATGGTTGTGGACATATCCGGATGATCAGCTAACCTAATCACTTTTTCCAGGCATGCTTAGACCTACTGGGCAGTCAATTAGTATGCAGGGTATGTTTTTTGGTCTGTAATAACTTCTCTTCTTGAATGAGTGGAAGGGTGACCATGGCAGCAGAAAATGTTAACTTTCTCCAAGAAAGTTTGCTGCCACACATGAGGATTAATCCCATGTCCTCCAGACTAATGTAACAGTCTAACATCATCTGCTTGAGCTACTTACACTTTGCCTGATCCAGTGTTAGTTAACACAATTGGTGGTCTTGGAGCCCCAAAACTGCCCACTACCGGATTAGGAATGTGTACATCTTAATATAACATTAGTATACCATACAGTAGTATTGTAGTCACCCTGGTCAACCGTGTGGGCATCACACTGTAATAAATTTTTATGCCCCCGCCATTTGAAGAATGGTGGAAAGGGCATATAGCGTTGCCCCTGTTAGTCTGTGCGTCCGAAACTTAAATGCAGTCAATGACTTCATTATTTCTTGATGGATTTTAAAATTACTCGGCAGAAATGTTAACCATCATGAGACGACGTGTCACATGCAAAACCCAGGTCCGTACTTCCAAGATCAAGGTCATACTTAGAGGTCAAAGGTAAAAACAAAAATGGTCCGAAACTTAAATGCAGTCAATAACTTATTTATTTCTGGATGGATTTTGAAATTACTTTGAAGAAATTCTAACCATCGTGAGGCGATGTGTCATGTGCAGATCCAGATCCTTACCTCCAAGGTCGAGGTCATACTTAGAGGTCAAAGGTAAAAAACATGGTCCGAAACTTAAACTTTGTCAATAACTTTCTTATCTCTGGATGGATTTTGAAATTACTTGGCAGAAATGTTGGCCATCATGAGACAATCTGCCTCACACAAAACCAAGGACTTTACCTCCAAGGTCAAGGTCATACTTAGAGGTCAAATGTGAAAAAAGGGTCCAAAACTTAAACATGGTCAATAACTTTCTGTGGATGAATACCAACATAGACATATTTTCAGGTGGGGGCATCTGTGTCCTATGGACGCATTTCTAGTTTTAAATGCTTGTATCTCGACAGTCACTTTTCACAGATGGAGCATTCATATTTAGAACTTGGATACCTGGGAGGGTCTTCTGAGATTCCAAAAGAACACACCCCTGGCTTCATGCCTGGGGCTGGGGCTATGGGTCAAAATCAAGGACACCTTTGTAACATGTTAATTAAATGCATTTCCATTATTTATGCTAGCAAGTTATAGACAAAATGGTTTATTCATCAGCTGCATATTATAAACTTATATATATGTGACATTGGTTCAAGTGTAAAAGAGTGAAGGTTATTAGTGATTTTACCTTGTATCTTGAAGACACTTTGTTGGAAAAATATTCGTTCCATGTGACCAGAATTGATTGATCTCAATACATATCTGGGTCATTGTGACCAATATTTCATGGTTCAGTGATTTTGCCTTACATCTTAATTAAAGCCACACAGAGCTGAAACCGACCCGCACACGAGTACTGGTAAACCGCAAAGCGGTGCGAGTCGGCTCGTCTGTGCTTATAAACCCTATTGGTTTCATTGGGTGGCAGGGCTTGAGATGTCATTTCATCTCAATGTCGGGTAAAAGTCCCACAAAATTGGAAGCAACGTCTCCAAAATGACATTTACAGTGTTGATGGGGACGTTAAACTTCAAATCAAACAAAAACAAAACAAACAGTGTGATGCAATGATTGACATAAAAGTATATCTAGGTCATTGTGACCTATATTTCATGGTTCAATGATTTTGCCTTAGAACCCAAAGACTATTTGATGGAGAAATGTCTTAGCTAGGCTATAAGTTCCATGTAACCAATGATTGACCTCAAAATATATCTAGATCAGTGTGACCTATATTATATATTAAATATGTTGTGACTTTATACAGTATGTTCATATGATATCCAAGAAAAATGTGCAAAACAGGGAAAAACATAAACTGCACCATTGACATAATTATCTTAAATGGAGCAAGAACTCCTGATGGGTTGTGTTTTATTATATACAGGTACACGAAACTTGGGTTTTTAATTTCTAAATTTCTTAATGATGAAAAATGTGCCCAGCAGGCAAGCTACGTTGTCCTATGACAGCTCTTGTGTTTTCCTAACTTAAGATGGCACCACTGTACCTTGTGAACCATGCCAGATTGATGATGAGCTTTCTCCACAAAAACTATGCAAGAAAAAAGTCAGAAGAATATGGAAATGCAAGTAGATTTAAATGATTTGTCTGACAATGTCAGACAGATACTGAGATTTTTTCACAGAGACTGCCTGAGTAATAATATCAATACATGACAACCTCATTAAAACGTGGTTCATTATAACATGGTTTTGCTTATAACACGGTTTCAAGATGGATCCCAAAAATGTATAAATTATATAGAAATTTTTTATATAATCTATGCATTTTTGCTTGACATAACAATAACAAACCAGTGCGACATAGTGCATTTTTTCACACCTACAAAATGGCTACCCATCTTATGAAAATTTGTGACATTTTTCTTAAAAATACTGCAAACATAGGTCGTGGGTGCTCGTTAGAACCGCCTCAATGAGGCGGTTCTAACGAGTACCTACAACCCATGTCTTGATGCAGAAATAAGAAAAATAATGTATACCCCCGTAAACCCCAGTTTTCTCTATATAAAGTGGGGTATAGGTGGGTCTTCATTTCACGGACTTGTTCACGTGATGATATAACATGGTTGTTTAACTAACACGGTTTAGGCTTTAGACCCTATTAATAGTGTTATAAAGAGGTTGTGGTGTATGTATATCATACACATCACATATGGGATGACACAGTGATATCACCTCAGGCCACCCAAATCGCAGTAATGAGACAAGAGCAGTCATTTATACTGCATTTATCCTAAATATTTGGACACCTCAATGCCTTACAATACTTGTTCTTAAATTTGAATAAGTACAATATACTACCAAATGTTATGTCTAAGCCTTAGTTCCAATTGTGGGTTGGAAATGCCTACCGTAAAAATTCGGCTATAAGACGAGGATTTTTCCCTCCAAAATGAGCCCGAAAAATTGACCCCGTCTTTTAGCCGAGGTCATGGACTGCATGCTTTTTTCTGGCAATGTCCGGCGAAGACCAGACATATGGAAAATTCCGTATGATGATTTTTGAATTGATATAAATCGCCGCCCACGAACAGACGCTACCATTTTTCTGCATGCGATCGGTAGATGACGTCTCTGACGCCAGCACTCCAACACATGTTTAATGTCATTGTGTGTATCTCGTTCATAAAAAAAAAAAACGTAAGGAACCGGTAAAAAATATTTTTTCGATAGCTAAATGGTTGTGAATAGAGGTGGATAGAAAACCAGCGCTTTGCACAGCTCCCGAATTATCCCCAGAAGCTCCGTGTCAATAACCAACAACAGCATTCGACTTTTCCAGACCAGCGTCTGCTATTTGGCGCCAAAACATAACCATTCATAAGATCGCAGAATAGTCCATTTTTGAAATGCAAACATCTACCGTTAGATGTAGCTAATTGTCTGAGGAGCGATTAAATCATTTTCACATTGATTGTGGATTAAATTTTATGATTGGAGAATAAACGAAAATAAGAGACATAACTTGACCATATTTTCACACCTTATCGACACGCACCGCAGGGTGGCAATTATATGACAGGGATTAACAATAGTGTCATACTTGAACCGTAATAAATTCACAGATGGTTTATCCGCATTAATTATTGCGATTTACTTACTAGTTTTACCGGAAAAAAGACTGACAGTTGTAGACGATTTTTTTGCACTTGCCCGACCGGGCGTCACAAGGTCAAAGTGCACCTGTCCGGCGCAATTTCGGTCTTGTCCCGGGCAGCCGGGAAATGGATTTGTCAGCCCTGTCGTCTATTAAATAGAAGTCTGTGAAGCTGTCTAGCCTTAGCCAGCAAAGCATGTACCGGGTCAACTTCAGGCCGACAGTGATACGACGTATCGGCCTGACGTTTGCCCACTATTTTGTGATAGCTGGGGCGTTGGTTCCGATTCTGGATACCTAGGTGTTGTGTTCCCGATAAAAAAAAAAGTTCAGTTACTTATTGAAAAGCTGCAACAAACATAACTAAATATTTTGGATGGAAATAAATTCCCCACTTTTCCCGACGCTTAATAGACCTACCGATTCAGATTCAGTATGAGTTTTCTCTCTTTGTAAATCTCACAAACGAAGACACACTATGTCAACAGACATAAACAAAGCCATGTGAGGGGTAAGTAGAGGGGTTTTCTGACGAAAAAAGGCCGATTTCTCACATCTAAACGGCATCTAGCGGTAGCAGATAGGCCCCGACAGATATGGCAAAAATTTGACCCGTCTTATAAAAGAGTATAAGCAAAATCCCACCTTAGAAGAACTGAAAAAGGGGTCCCGTCTTATAGCCCAATCGCCTTATAGCCGAATTTTTACGGTACATTGAATCCATATTCATGACAGGTAGTTGTAACCCATAGAAGTTGATTAGAATCACCTTAATTTGGTGGCGATTCTAACAAAATGTCCTTTTGGAATAGGCTCTTAACTGTTTGCATGCGGGAAACCCCTGAAGAGGTACCTTGGCAAACATTGCAGGCCCAGATCAGACACTGCAGAACGTGGCTTGTGATCAAGGCCTACATTATTTGCAAACAGAATTTTCCGTCAAAAATAGAATAGGCCTGACACCCCTTATAGGACAGATGGACTTGTCCAACGTATAGCAATACTTATTGGCAAAGTCTTTGTTAGCTAACTAAAGAGGACCCTCTAAAGTAGGGCAAGAGCACATCCTCTAAAGTAGGGGAAGAGCACAGTAAGATTGGGCTGCTTGGTAATTTCCCCTGTTTCAACAGATTGGAATCTTCCTCTGTCCTCACTGTATAACAGGGGTCCTAACTGGCCTCCGTGGTCTAATGGGTAAGAGTGCAGATTCTAGGTTCTCATCAGGTTGTCACTGCTGTGGGTTCGGCATGGCTCAGGTCACATGAGGCGCCAAGTTCATTTATGGAAGGCGCGCTTTTTTTTTCTCTGCGTACAATCATGTACTCTGGTTTTCGCCTCTCTGATTAACAATTGGCCAGAAATAAGTGAAATGATATTGAAAGGACCATAAAACAATAAAACAAAAAAAAAGCAGGGTTGGATTTCGAAATTAACCCAGTGCATGCAGGAAACCCCTGAAAGGGTACCTTGGCAAACAGTGCAGGCCCAGATCAGACGCCGCGTTCTGCGGCATCTGATCAGGGCCTGCACTATTTGCTAACATAATTTTCTGTCAAAAATATAATAAAAAAAAAAAAAATAGGCCTGATGCCCCTTATATGACAAATGGACTTGTCCAACATATAGCAATGGAAGAGTCCACTAGTATACAATGGGTTAAGGTATGTCAGATTGAGTTAGTCTCAGAAATTCAGCAGTGAAGGCCCTGATCAGCTGCCGCAGAATGTGATATCTGATCTCTGGGCTAGTTGCACTGTTTGCCAGTGCACCTGAAGTAAGATTGTTATTGTACCGTATTCCTCCCATTTAGCCCCTCTGCTCCAATAAGCGCCCCCTCACTGTTTTTACAAAGAAAATTTAATAATCGCCCCTTTTGCTGTCAGAGGGAAAAATATTTTGGCGTTCCTAAAGTAAAGATTAGCATTTCAATCATTGCCATATCTGCTGTAAATCGTATCATGCAAGGTATTTCTAAACCCCTTGCTATTACATCACCGAGTGTCTGTTTTGACCACTTGGTACTTTACATGTCATGATTCCACCATATTCTAATCACATGTACTGGGTTTTAAACCCTCCGTTCCGTTAAGATTTTTGTTTCTAATAAGCGACCCCTCTTTTTCCATTTTTTTAAGTGCCCAGGGCGCTAAATGGGAAGAATACGGTATTTGAACCCATTTGCCCTCATAGAGTACAAACTGAGGTGCAGCTGCTGCAAATTGTAAGTAATTGCTTTCTTTGATCTGGTAAGTAATGTTATTAGAGCAGTTAATGATTAGATCAATGATCTTAATGATTACCTATCAGAATTAATAGAGTTGACTTATGATCTTATCTGACCATTAGAGAGATTGGCTCAACAGCTTGTCTATTAACCCATTTAGTACCGGAAACCCCAAAACGGGTATTTGGCAAACAGTGATCAGGGCCTTCACAGTTTGCAAAAAGTTCAGCCATTTTCCTAAATAATTTAAACCCCTAAATTTTGAAATGGACTCCTCCTATATATAAGGAGGAAGATTCCATTTGGTACAAAAATGGTTAATTTGTAGAATTCCCCAGGGTGACCAATGGTGCAGCAATGCACTTTTAGCTCGAAGGGGAAATAGAAATGACTTTTTGATAGGCTGTATTTGTCCTGTCTATCATTTTCTCAAGTTTCTGAGACATGGCAACAAGGACAGATGACAAATTACCAGAATCTTGACAGATTACAAAACCATCCTGAACTGTATTATGCAGATTGTCTGAGGGTCTGACTAGGAATACAAAGCATAATTCTTGTGCTTTTAGAGTATTGAATTCTGAGGAAAGTGAAAAATTTGACATGTGAGTCAGAAAATCTGAGGACAGCCATTTTAAGTGGAGAAAATTTAGTGCTTGAGGATAATTTGTGGAAGTTTGCATTTGCTGTTGATGTGCTGGAAAGTAATCATTCTGGTAAGTCCTCATCCTCACAGTGAATTGTTGTTGCCTGAGCAATTGAAGGAAATGGCCTCCTATAGCAGTAGGTCCTGTATTTTAGGGGAGACAGGTTGAATTATTTTGAGAAATTGATTTGGAAAATGGCAGAACTTTTTGCAAACACTCTGAATGATGTAGAATGCAGCATCTGACCTTGGCAATGGTGAAATGAACACCCATGTAAACCACACTTTATATAGATAAACTGGGGTTTACAGGGGTATACATCATTTTTTTTTTCTTATTTCTGCTCAAAGCGGCTCTAACGAGCACCCACAATCTGTGTTTGGAGTATAATTAAGTGAAATATCACAATTTTTAATCAGAAAAACGTGCTGGCCATGGTTCATCAATCGGATGCACGTCTGATTGATGATCAGAAGGACATTGGGGTTTGGTACCTGCCAGGTCGGCAACATTCTTTCGCGGAGATTGATCATGATGATCATGAAATCTTTTCTACCGTCATTCTCTCCCCTTCTGCTCATTCAAGAAGGACAGTTGTCAGTTTCTGGCGAAAGAATGTAACTGTACTGGTTATCCGCTTACTTATAAGCCTGCCCAGAAAAAGTATGGATAGGTAAACTGACCAGCTCAAAAAATAACCTAAAATAGTGTTGACTGGGCCGTTAAACTCCAATACAAACAAACAAATCAGAAAAATGACCATTTCAGAGATATGAAAGAATGCACTGTCACACAGATAATATGTGTGGTAATGGTCTGCATTGTTTCATTATGCTTTTTGGGTTTCCAGTATAAAATGGGTTAATTAGCAGTTGTCTGGTAGACTGACTGTCATTATAATAATCACAGAAACTCATTACTGGGTAAGCTGTTCACATGACTGGTCATGCTGGATTTCAGATTTAATAGAAACAAAGAATTCATCTTTTCACTGCAAGTAATAAATATATTTTAACCCATTGCATGCAGGAAACCCCAAAATGGGTACCTTGGCAAACAGTGTAGGCCCAGATCATAGGCCGCAGAATGCGGCATCTGATCGGGGCCTGCAATATTTGCTGACAGAATTTTCCGTCAAAAATGGAATAAAATGAAACAATAGGCCTGACAGTTCTTATATGACAAATGGACTTGTCCAACATATAGAATGGAAGAGTCCACTAGTATACAATGGGTTAAATTACTGTCACTGGTTGACTTTGGCTCAATAATGGTCAGGCCATGTTCTGTAGTTGCGCCATGTTCTTTTTCTTACCTACCCTGTAACAATTCCTTCCTTCACATTGAAATTTTGATGGATCATCATCATCATCATCATCAACGGATTTTTGATTAACATGCAGGTACAGGGGCAACGTCCACATAAGTGGGCCCCCTTCCAGGTAGCTGGCTTGCTGCATGCATGGCAGATCTTACACCAGATCTCCAGGCTTGTCTATCATGAGGATCGATAGCAGAGAGCTTCCATTCTCTGCAATCTCTTTCTGTTAGCTGCTTCCAGGTCATCTTGGGTAGTTGAAAGGTCGCAACCACCCGCTGCAGATCAAAACCAAAATCTATTTATCTATCTATCTAATAATTTCTTGTCCCCACCCATCTGGGCTTTAAGAAATATATGGGCTGCATGATGCTTCCACGCAGAGCTGAAACCGACCCATACCATGAGTACTGGTAAACATCTTAGAGGATCTAAGCCTGCCCAGGCAAAGCAGTGCAAGTTCATGCTTATAAACCCTGTTGGTTTCATTGGGCGACAGGGCTTGAGAAGTCATTTCATCTCAATGTCAGGAAAAAAGTCTCACAAAATTGGAAGCAACGTCTCCTAAATGACCTTTACAGTGTTGATGGGGACTTTAAACCTCAAATCAAACAAACAAATCTAATAATTTCACAAAAATGTTCCTCTCAAGTCTTAAAGACATTGCTAAAATTGTTCTGATGGCCACCAGAGCTAAAAATAGAAAACCTTTAAACAACATAATCTCACCCTAGATTTATGGCCCAATTTCAAAATAATTTTATAGAAATACCAAAATTGTAAAATTGCAGCCAGAACTAAAACAAAACAAAACAAAACAAAGAAAAAAAAATAAAGCTTTAAACAACATAGGCGAAAGGCCCTATTTCAAAATAAATACACAGAAATATGCCACTTATGCCCCTTTACCAATATGCCACAATTGTTCTGCTAAAACAGAATGGCTGCCAGAGCTAGAAAAAAAAATATTTAAATGACATCTACTTGGCCAATTATTATGCCCCTTTACCAAAATACATGTAGCTGAAATGGTTAAAATAACAAAATCCTGAACAACAACTTCTAGACTTATAGTTCTATTTCAAAATAGTTTCACAGAAATGTTCCTCTTATGCTCCTTTACTAAAATTGTTAAAATAGTTCTGCCCCGCTTAAAAAGATGGCCTCCAAAGCTAAGAATAGAAAAAACAAAAAAAAAACAAAAAATAAAATTGGCCCATGTCTCCTTAAACTTTCCATAAGCTATGAAACATGTTGGTATCAGGTGAGTGATCCCAGGCCACCTCAGCCTTCTTGTTTCAAATCTGAGGTCTGTTGAGGTGGTTATAGAAATTTCTGACATAGCAGTAAAGATTGAAGTTGGTGAGAATTTTCTGGTTTACTAATCTGGAACATATTGGCAGAATTATGAGAATTATAATAAACATGATAAATGTTCTTTTATAAGACTGCTTTAAACAGGGATAAGGACTAACATTTTTCCCAGGAGCCAGCTGGGCCCCTAACATTTAAAACTTTGGGGCCAAGGCAAAAAGTTAGGAGCCCGGTGTCAGATAATATTTTGACCCGTGTAATATTTTGACCCGCGGGTCAATATATTACAGTAATATTTTGACCCACCCTATAATATTTTGACCCGCCCCTAAAACTTCAGCAAAATAAATCAGAAGTGGACTTTTATCGATAAATAGGTAATGACAAGATAAGAAATGGGTATTGCAAGGAGTCTATTGCAGATCTGACAACATGGGTAGGGGGGTCAAAATATTATAGCTATAATAAAATGACCCCCCCCCCCCCAATACATATCTTTTTTCACCTTTAAACTAAGGAAATGGACTCAAAATAATAATACTGGACAATAATATCAACAGATTATTTCACATTTGACAAAATTAATGCAGAATAATATTCTCTTTTGGAATGGGTGTTGCTGCCAAGAAAGGGGGGGGGGGGGGGTCAAAATATTATAGCTATAATAAAATGACCCCCCCCCCCCCCCCAGTACAATTTACAAAGTACTGGACAATAATATCATTATCATCATTATATCACATTTAACAAGATATTGAAGAATAATATTCTCATTTGAAATGGGTGTTGCTGCTTAGAAGTGGGGGGGGGGGGGGGGGTCAAAATATTATACCCATAATAAAATGCCCCCCCCCCCCCCAAGTATCTTTTTCAACAAAGGAAATGGAGTCAAAATAATGTAAAGAAAAGGGGATATAGCAGTAGATTATTTCTAATTAACTGGATTAAAACAACAGGATAATCATGGCAATTGAACGTTGAACTGTTGATGAAATGTAGGGGGGGGGGGGTCAAAATATTATACCCATAATAAAATGACCCCCCACACCACGTATCCTTTTCAACCAAGGAAATGGACTCAAAATAATGTAAAGAAAAGGGGATATAGCAGTAGATTATTTCTAATTAACTGGATTAAAACAACAGAATAATCATGACTATTGAATGTTGAACTGTTGATGAAATGTAGGGGGGGGGGGGGGGGTCAAAATATTATACCCATAATAAAATGACCCCCCACACCAAGTATCTTTTTCAACCAAGGAAATGGACTCAAAATAATGTAAAGAAAAGGGGATATAGCAGTAGATTATTTCTAATTAACTGGATTAAAACAACAGAATAATCATAACTATTGAATGTTGAACTGTTGATTAAATGTAGGGGGGGGGTCAAAATATTATACCCATAATAAAATGACCCCCCACACCAAGTATCTTTTTCAACCAAGGAACCAGATTGGACGTCCAGCCAAGTATTATTTCATCACGGTAGCACCCCGACCTTCTGTAAAGCAGCTGGAAGGCTTCCTCATGTGAAGAATTCACTTTAATGGAGCTCAAACAAACAAACTTTAACCACTCTGCCACAGAGGCCCCCTTGACCCCCACCCCCTCCCTGTTCATATGAGTTAACTAAGTAACTCATTAACTTAGAACCCCATACAGAACGTTGTGTTCATCTTTTTAAGACAATTTCAACTTTAATAATTTGATTGAGTCTACTAAAAAAAAACAGCATTTGAATAACAGATTGATAGGTATTGCTATATTAATTCCCCTCCCCCCCCCCCCCCCCCCCCCCATCTTCTGAACTTTACTGAACCTAGTGTATTTCTAGCATTCTAGCTTTAAATTAATTCATATACCAGTATGAACAACAGATGGTTAGGGTAGGTCATTTTATTATACGTATGTATAATTGATTTAAACTTAAATTTAATTTAGTGAAATAATATACCAGTATTGTAACAAATAGTAAGGGTAGGTCATTTTATTATAGGTATAAAAAAATTACCCCCCCTACTAGTCATTACTTAGATCCCCAATGCTGAACCTTACTTAACCTAGTCTATTTCTAGCCATACAAAGCAATTTAAGTTTTAATTTAACTGAGTGAACTCAAATACCAGTACACTAATTACAAATAGTAAGGGTGGGTCATTTTATTATAGCTATTAAAATTGAACCCCCCCCCCCCCCCCCCCCCACCCTCCCAATTTCAAGTCATTAAGTAACAACCCCTCCCACATACTGAATCTAGTGTATTACAAGCCATCTCATTCAATTAAAAGTAGAAGTAAAACAAAGATCAGGAATTGATACAATTAACTTACTCCTTCCATAAAAGACACCAAAGGGAAAGAAATAAAAACATTAAGCGACCAGACCATAATGGAAACCTTAACAAAGGAAGGCCATATGGACAGTTACTTTCCCACAAAATGGCCATATGGCCATCCAAAATTAAAAGACACAAGTGATACACACAGTAGGTAACAAACAACAACATAAATAAATCGCCACAGAAGAGCCGCCTTGGAACGGTCAGTGGAAGATTTCCACTGGGGGGCTTAAATCGATTTTACGTGGCCACAATCCTCGCCCTTACTTCCGTCGCGATTTAGACAAATAATTTGTTCAGTCCGCATGAAGGCCTCCTAACTCATCAGTGCAACATCTGCTGCTAGCTGCTAGCCCACGGATTTCATGTCAAAAATAGGAATAAAATCTAAAGGTAGTATTTGAAAGGCTGTGTATAAGTAAATATAATGAGCATAATATTATCGGATAATCTACGTACAATTTAGATATATTTCACTTTGAAAATAACGATTTAGCGTGGTGTGGTACCAAGACGCCACATATTTATATACAAACGTTCAAAACAGTTGCAAACGCTTTTGGATTTGAAGACATTTAATTACAAATATACGGAAAATTTCTTAAGATTTCAACATTGGATCGTTATTTTTTTTATATTTCCTTCCACAATAAGCTGTTTTAGGCGATTTTTTAAAAAAATATATTTTCGATATTGAGCCGTGGGCCAGCAGCTTTAAAAGTTTAATTTTTTTAGTGAACTCAAATACCAGTATATCAATAACAGATAATAAGGGTGGGTCATTTTATTATAGCTATAATAATTTGACCCCCCTCAATTTCAAGTCATTAAGTAACAACCCCTCCCAACTACTGAACCTTACTGAATCTAGTCTATTTCTAGCCATATAAAGCAATTTAAGTTTTAATTTAACTGTGTGAACTCAAATACCAGTACACTAATTACAAATAGTAAGGGTGGGTCATATTATTATAGCTATAATAATTTGAACCCCCCCCCCCCCCCCCCCCCCCCCCAAAAAAAAAAAAGTCATTAAGTTACAATCCCTCCAACGTACTGAACCAGTGAACCTTACTGAATCTAGTGTATTACAATCCATCTAATTCAATGAAAAGTTTAATTAATTGAATGAACTCAAATACCAATATATCAATAACAGATAATAAGGGTGGGTCATTATATTATAGCTATAATAATTTGACCCCCCCCCCCCCATTTCAGGTCATTAAGTTACAACCCCTCCCACATACTGAACCTTACTGAATCTAGTGTATTACAAGCCATCTAATTCAATTAAAAGTTTAATCTAGTGAGTGAACTCAAATGCCAGTATATCAATAACAGATAATAAGGGTGGGTCATTTTATTATAGCTATAATAATTTGACCCTCCCCCCAATTTCAAGTCATTAAGTAACAACCCCTCCCACATACTGAACCTTACTGAATATAGTCTATTTCTAGCCATACAAAGCAATATAAGTTTTAATTTAACTGTGTGAACTCAAATACCATTACACCAATTACAAATAGTAAGGGTGGGTCATTTTATTATATCTATAATAATTTGACCCCCCCCCCCCCCCCCCCCCGCCAATCCAATTTCAAGTCATTAAGTAACAACCCCTCCCACTTACTGAACCTTACTGAATATAGTCTATTTCTAGCCATATAAAGCAATTTAAGTTTTAATTTTAGTGTGTGAACCCAAATACCAGTACACTAATTACAAATAGTAAGGGTGGGTCATTTTATTATAGCTATAATAATTTGCCCCCCCCCCCCCCCTTATTTCAAGTCATTAAGTTACAACCCCTCCCACATACTGAACCTTACTGAATCTAGTGTATTACAAGCCATCTAATTAGGGCCCCGCACTGAAAGTGTGGGTGCCCTATAGTAATCACTCTGTCCGTCCGTCTGTCTGTCTGTCCGTCCGTCTGTCCGTCTGTCCGTCCACAAATTTTTTTATCCTCCATAACTTTCTTATTCCACTGAAAGTGTGGGTGCCCTATAGTAATCACTCTGTCCGTCTGTCTGTCTGTCTGTCTGTCTGTCCGTCTGTCCGTCTGTCCGTCCACAAATTTTTTTATCCTCCATAACTTTCTTATTCCTGGATGGATTTAAATATTACTTGGCAGAAATGTGAACCATAATGTGATGGAGTGTTGCGCGCAAGACTCAGGTCTGTACCTCAAAGGTCAAGGTCATACTTAGAGGTTAAAGGTCAAAAAAAGGGTCTTTCCTGTGTCCAATTAATAACTTTGTTATTATTCCTGGATGGATTTAAATATTACTTGGCAGAAATGTTAACCATAATGTGACGAAGTGTCACACGCAAGACCCACAGCCGTACCTCAACGGTCAAGGTCATACTTAGAGATAAAAGGTCAAAAAAGCGTCTTTTTTATTGTGTCCAATCTATAACTTGCTTATTCCTGGATGGATTTAAATATTACTTAGCAGAAATATTAACCATAATGTGACAGTGTGTCACGCGCAAGACCCAGGTCCATACCTCAATTAGGGCCCCACACTGAAAGTGTGGGTGCCCTATAGTAATCACTCTGTCCGTCCGTCTGTCTGTCTGTCCGTCCGTCTGTCCGTCCACAAATTTTTTTATCCTCCATAACTTTCTTATTCCACTGAAAGTGTGGGTGCCCTATAGTAATCACTCTGTCCGTCCGTCTGTCTGTCTGTCTGTCTGTCCGTCTGTCCGTCCACAAATTTTTTTATCCTCCATAACTTTCTTATTCCTGGATGGATTTAAATATTACTTGGCAGAAATGTGAACCATAATGTGATGGAGTGTTGCGCGCAAGACTCAGGTCTGTACCTCAAAGGTCAAGGTCATACTTAGAGGTTAAAGGTCAAAAAAAGGGTCTTTCCTGTGTCCAATTAATAACTTTGTTATTATTCCTGGATGGATTTAAATATTACTTGGCAGAAATGTTAACCATAATGTGACGAAGTGTCACACGCAAGACCCACAGCCGTACCTCAACGGTCAAGGTCATACTTAGAGATAAAAGGTCAAAAAAGCGTCTTTTTTATTGTGTCCAATCTATAACTTGCTTATTCCTGGATGGATTTAAATATTACTTAGCAGAAATATTAACCATAATGTGACAGTGTGTCACGCGCAAGACCCAGGTCCATACCTCAAAGGTCAAGGTCATAATTAGAGGGGAAAATTTCCTTGTTCTTTCCAGTTTTTTAACATCAACATTTTCCTACTCCTCTGATAGCGCTGCCG